>APFE030952695.1:107487-205422 GCA_000404065.3 Pinus taeda | reverse complement strand
GAGGAGGTGTACATTGAGCAGCCACAGGGCTTTGAGGTTCATGGGAAGGAGTCCCATGTGTGCAGACTGAAGAAGGCCCTTTATGGCCTGAAGCAAGCTCCCAGAGTTTGGTACTCCAGGATAGATACTTATTTGCAGGGGATGGGTTTCACAAAGAGTGAGGCAGATCCGAACCTTTACTTTATTGTGATAGGTGAGGAGCCTCTCATTCTGGTGCTGTATGTGGATGACTTGGTCATTACAGGTGCAGAGAGACTCATAGAGCACTGCAAAAGAGATCTTGCGATGGAGTTTGAGATGAAGGACATTGGCTTGATGCATTACTTTTTGGGTTTGGAGGTGTGGCAGGAGGAGGGGCATTTCTTCCTGGGGCAGGGGAAGTATATTGTGGACATCCTTAGCAGATTCCACATGGAGGATTGTAGACCCATGTCGACACCGATGATTACCAACTGGAAGAAGCTTCATGCTTCGGATTCCGAGTTGGCGGATCCCACATTGTACAGGCAGCTGATTGGTTCCTTGATGAATTTGGTCAACACTAGACCAAATATCTGTTTTGCAGTCAACGCGATGAGTCAGTTTATGTGTGAGCCTAGGAAGGTTCACTGGGTGGCTGCAAAACACATTTTGCGGTACTTGCAGGGTACAGTGGATTATGGTCTGGACTACAGGCAGGGAGATGAAGTGAGATTGGCAGGATACACTGATTCTGATTGGGCAGGTTGTGCTTTTGATAGGAAAAGCACTTCAGGGTGCTGTTTTGGGTTGGCTTCAGCAGTAGTGTCATGGTTCAGCCGGAAGCAGCAGTCAGTAGCACTGAGTTCAGCAGAAGCAGAGTATATGGCAGCCAGTCTAGCTAGTTGTGAGGCCATCTGGCTTCGCAAGATGTTATTTGGCTTATTTGGTCAGCGGTTGAGACCTTCAGTGATCTACTGTGATAATCAGAGTTGCATTAAACTCACGGAGAATCCAGTATTTCATGACTAGTCAAAGCATATCGGATCAGATATCATTTCATCAGAGACTATGTTCAGAAGGGAGCTGTGAAGCTTGAGTATATTTCCACTGATGAGCAGGTAGCAGACATTCTTACCAAAGCCTTACCACTGGGCAAGCATGTTTACTTCAGAGACAAGATGGGTGTGGTGAGGAACACCTTCCTCGGTAAGAGGGAGTGTTGAAATTTGGTACCGGAGGACAGGTGGTTCCCTTAGGCTTTTGATCTTTGGCCTCGGGAAAAGTGTCCAAAAGATTTTAATTTTTCTCCTAAAGTGACTTTATAATTTTTATAAAGTTAAAATCTAATTAAAAGTGACTTTAAGTGATAAAGTTACTAAAGTCTAATTTTAAAGTGACTTTAATAAAGTTAATGTAAAATTAGAAAGAAAAAAGTGACTTTGGAAATAAATGACTAACTGGGTCTTTATTAAAGTGGGGTGAACTAAAAAATAGAAAGTGAGATTTAAATGAGCATTTAATCTCAGCCATAGATCTCAATCTATTTTAGCCATTGGATTTAGGGATCACCCAAAAGTCACTTAGGGTTAGATTAAACGAGGAAAAAGAGGAAAAGGTCATTCATTCTTTCATGAGCAAATTGAGAGAATGAAAGCAAGAGAGAAAGGGATATTTCTGGACAAGGAGGAGAAGGAGACAGAAGCTTGGCACACATTCCAAGGCAGCAGTTGAGCACATTTGTACAGCTGATTCAGCACACAGTGAAGGGCTGATTTTGGCACGATTTTCTAGAAATCTGTACAGCTTGTTTGCACAGAAATCAAGGAGAAGTTTGTTTTTTTTTCTACACGTGAATCAAAGTCCATACAGTTCATTTATTGCAGTCTGTACAGCGCATTTAATGCAGGCCATACAACAACATTTAATGCTGAATGTGGGCACGAAAATCGAGGAGTCCGTACAACATTTATTGCTGTCATGTTTGCTGTAATTTCCAGTTTGCTGTGAGGCACTGGAAAAGAGATAAGTTGTAAATTTGCTTGTTGATTTTTTGCTGAATATTTCTCATTGTAAAAAAAGGCATTTTTAGAAATAAAGAAGAGCTCTCGAACTGGTTTTCCCCAAGAGTTGTAGGGGTTTTTCCAGGGTCACATTGACCAAAAATCACTGTTCAAAAGTGTTAAATCACTGTTTGTACCTGCTGATTTTTTATTTCTGCATTTTCCAACATTCTGTAAAATTTCCAGAATTTGTGTTTTCAACAAAAAATTATTTTTTCAGTTGTTGAATGTATGGATATGGGAAATGGCATTTAACTCTATGGGAGAAATAAGGTGAAACTGAAAACCGAGGTGGGAAATGAGAAATTTCCACACGAAGAGGGTGTTATAGCGGATCTTTTGTAGGTTGTATCTCTTTAGTTTGCTGGATAATATAATAAAAGAAGGTCTGACTGTTTCTCTGTGGACATAGCCCAAACTGGGTGAACCACGTATATCTGTGTCTCTCTTGTTTTATGCGTTTTCTGTGTTTATATTTCTGCAATATTTTATGTGTTCCATTGCTCCGTAATATATAATTTTCTAGCAATCCTTTGACAAGATTTTTCTAATTTCTATCTACTCATTGGCAGAGGATTATTGGGGATGGCTAAATCCCCATGAACTAACCCACTAGTCCTCTTTCAACCAGCTTGATAGAAAAGGCTCTAGATTTTGCACAATTGACTTAGACCTTTGGGATGTTCTCTAGTTTCTTCATGAATTTGTTTTATTTAGTTCTGATTCCCTTCAGAATCAACTAAACAAGATCTCTAAACACAACAACTCCAAGATAAGGTTTTCAATTGGGGGAAGAGGAGGGTGGGAGGCCAGAGCCTCCCGTAGAAGAAAAGGCTATAGGGAAAACCCTATCAGAAGCAGGGGAGGGCACTCGAGGGTAGTAGGTGACCACAAATCTAAAATTTGTAATAAAGGAATTCCATATAATCTTCTTTACATATATGAAGTCCTTTCTTTTTATTATAAGAAACCTTATAGCCAAAAGTATCTTTAATTAAATGTAAAACATGGTTATACATTGAAGTACAACCCATGGTTTTAATAGTTTAATAGAACAAGATAAAATGAGTACTTTGGATATGGAAAGAAATTGCTTTTGGAGGGTTAGACATTTGAGTGGATTTCTAATATTCAGTGTGAAATTTTGTTTGTTCCAATTTCATTTGGTATTGAGATTCAATGAATGATACATTATATGAATCAAATTTATATTAAAATGAATATTTTGTATTAGGGAATTTTGTACAAAAACAATTAATTTTGCCAAATTCTACTAACATAGGGATGAGTTTATGTACATTATGAAATTTTTCCAAATTTTATTTTGGGAAAGCAACAATGTTATGAACAATATGCAAATTTTGAAATCTTATTTTGAGAAATCCATAAGATTTTGCCAAAAACTTTTAATGAAGAGTGCCATTGAATTTCGAAAGTGAAATTCTTGTAATACATGCTAATGGTAAAAGCTATTTACAAATTATAATGATTATAAGAAATTGATAGTTTTAAAGGAAACTTTTTTGGAACTTCAAATGCTATATAAAGGTCATATACTAAGTAAATAAATTAGAGTCATTATATTATTACTAGGTAGAAGCTACAATTAAAAACTATGAATGTTAGGGTTATCAATTTTAATGGTTTTCATGGACATATTTGTAAATCTAGTAATTTTAGATTAAATAGATAACTATTTTTGGGTGCAATCTAACTCTTCTATGTTTTGACTTTTTTTGTTTAAATTTGGTGATTTGTTTTTGGAAAAATCATGGCTATTTGTTATTTGAAATGTATTTTTGAATGCATAAATGGGTTCAACACCCTAAAAAACCCCTAGAACACCTGGATTATGTATATTTCAGGGCTCAAACTTGTGATTCCAACAAATCCCTACTAGATTTTGGGAAAAATTGACCTAAAAGTATGCCTAGAGAAAGGCAAAAAGATAGAGAATTTGGACTATGGAATATTTTTGCATTAGCAACATTAACTAACCACCAACAATGGAGGAGCATTGTGTTCTAGATATTTCATTTTCGACATTTCAAGCCACTTATTGGACCCATTGTGATATTTTTCTTCTGGGGGAAATGAACCTGTTTTCAACACTTTAAGCCACTTGTTAGGCCTATTACTAGGGGCTGAAACTTCTGGACTTTAGTCCAACAAGTGGTTTGAAATTTTTAAAATGAAATATTGGAAAAATAGTGGTCCTTCGTTGTTGGTAAAATGACAAAACTAACCGTTCAAAATTGTACATTCTTCTATCGACTTCATGAGCTAAGATTAACCTTCATAACCAAACAAGCAAAACTATAATGAAAAATATATTGACCACAACATCTAGCTTACTTAAAATAGCTTAGTTGGCTTGAGTCTTCCTTGTCAAAGTGTTTCTTCATTTATTCTCCACTTTCTTTATAACCTCGACTAATTTTGTTCTTTAGATATCATAATTGTAATTTTCATGGTGAAAAGGATCATCATTAACGGTGTTGATACCGTCTCTTCTTTTTTGTTCCCTTAGTTCTCCATTCTATCCACTATTAGAAATCTAGATTAAACATCATGGCAAATTAAAATATTTGAGCTAGAAAAATAGATTACTCTCAATTATTCTAACCACTTTATATAAACATAACACTTGATATTGGAGTAGTTTAAAAAATGCTATAGACTTGTAACAAGAATTTGGTTTTAACAAATAGCTTGGTAATGACCTATACCCTTTCTAGTTGTGTTTAATAGCTTGTATAATAACCCCCTACTAATATTACTAATTTAGCTTGCAATAATTTCAAATTTTCTTTTAGGTGTTTTGCCAAACACTTTGCAAACAATTATTTATTCAAAGACTTTGCATGTGAATAATGTGGAGCAATGACCAATGAATTTAATAAACCTCTGTTATTCAATTTTTACACATTAAATTCACCAAATAGATACCAAATGCTCTAGCCAAATTTTATTAAACCAACTCAAGGGTTTAAATGAAAAATTATTAATTTATGGAACTTGGAAATTGCTTCAAAAATGACTCAATTTGGATGCAAGAAATGGATGGAGAAATAAGTTTCCCACGAAGAATACGACTTACAATTACGCCCTCCTCTATAAAATTGGCCCTCAAGGAATAAGGTCATAGGTTCACCAAGAGTATTGTAGCCTCCTCAAAACAACACAACCACCTCATGATAAATGTGGCCTCCATAAATAGCTTACGACCCCAAGAGAAATCAAGCTTCCACAACAATGAAATTGGTTTACCTAGTAATATTTAGTTGCCACAATAGAAATCTGACCTTAAAAGAAACTTGATCTCCACAAGGAAAGTTCAGCCCCTCAAGGGAATTTTGCCCAACAAGAGAAATTTGGCTTCCTTCAATAAATTTGGCCCCCACAAAAATTGTCTAGATGACATATATAAAATTTGTTCTACCAAATAGATTTGGCCTCCACATCTAATTAAAATTTCTCAAGATGTATTTGTCTTGCCCAAAAGAAACTTTGAAACTGCTACAATCGGTAAACTATCTCTATCTACAAGCTCCACAATATCTAGCAAAATCAATTATCTTCTTCATGTTAAATCCCTATGAAGAACTTGAGTCTTATTCCATTGGATTAGCTAGGGTGGATAGTCTCACCACCGAAACAAATCTTAACCAACTATGGTGGATTGGTCTCACCACCAAACCTAATTACTCACAAGGGTTACACCTACACATCAAGCTACATAGCACTCAAATTCAATCTCACATATAATCAAATCATACCCTTATTGAGCTCAAATGTTCTTTTCATAATTTTTTATCATTGGAATACCATGGGTCGATACCATGGGCCATAACATAAATCCCTTTTAATTTATTACTCAAAATCACCTTAGAAATGACATTAAATAATTAAATTAATTAATCCCCTTCTTCCAGCTATAGCCCATGGAAATCAAATGGGATACTAATTTGACCTCCTATAACCATTACTCGTAAAGGGACATTACAGTCCTTCATTCCCGAAATTGTTTTCCTCAAGCAACTACAAATTGGGATGTTGCAAAATCTACTCTCTCTCCCATGTGGCATCTTCTACTGGAAAATATTTCCACTTGAAAAGATATTCCTTGATTAGTTGCTTCTCATCCTTCTCTCCCTGACATCCAAAACCTCCTCATGAATCAAAACTAGTTGTCCTTCTTCATCCAATGGGGGTAACTATGTTGAAGTAGTAACTTGCTGCCCCAATGCCTTTTTTAGACATGACACATGTAACATATTATGGATCCTTCTTTCCTCTAGTAGCTCAAACTCATGCGCTACTTCTCTGACTCTCTGTATGACCATGTAGGGGTCATAAAAATTCGTTTTCAATTTTTCTACCTTCCTTTTCTTCAGTGAAATATGTCTATATGGTTGCAACTTAAGAAGAAGTAAGATACCCCCCAAGGAATACATCAAAATACCCATTGAATTTTATGAGTTTATACATTTTTCTCACTGGAGATTTGTCAAACAATTTGTAGGTATGTAGTTGTAGGTATATATTCTTGTATTTTTATTTCAAATAAGCCAACATAGTACCAAACATATGCCAAAATGTAATACAAACAATAGTAATAACTTGCATTAAAATGGGTACATACCATTGATATACAATTATAACATCCACATAACTCCAGTTTTCTCCTTTGCAAATAACTCAAAAAAGCTACTAGAAAGTCTAGTATGCCTTAACAACAATACCAACACTTATTTAGCCTGAATTTGATACATATAGCTCAGGGAATTGTCTTCTATACACAACAGTTCAACCCAGATGCTAACAGGGAACTCAACCTCCCTTAATCACTATCCAACAGCTTAATTTATTTACCATTCAGCTTGTGCAACAAGAACAGAGCTCAACCCACAGAAGTATGGTAACTCAACCCACCAAGGATGACAAATTTTGACCCTCTTTGTTCCTCAGGCTCGACCCCTTATATAAGCCATGTACCTCCTTGTCAAACTCGGCCTAGTGGAACAGTGAAACTCAACACTCCTTAGATGACAAACTTGGCCCCTTTTACAATGGTTAATTCAACCTCTTAGTCAGGAAAGACACAACCAATAAAAATAAATAACTTGACCCTCTTTACTAGCTAAAATCGACTCAATGAACAGTCCTCATCCCTTTGGAAATGGATGGTTCTCATCCCTTTTCTCTCAGTATGAAGAAGATTTTAAAAATACACAAGATCATAGCTTAAAATCAATTGATAGCACTTTGAAAACTTACTCCACCTCTGTTATCTTTTCTCGTTTGAAACACCATAAAAAAATCTGAGTGATCTCACTCCCAAACTAGCTAGGGTGTATAATTTCAACACCGAAACTAGCAAATCAAAATGAGGATTTCCAAAAACCCTAGACTCTTCCTCAAGAGGTCTCCAAGTTTCTTTTTCTCAAGTTAGGAAATGCAAGAATGAGGAGAAACCCCCTCATTTCCATTTTTTATAACTCACTTGACTCTTTTGCCACCCCTTTTACTTTATCCATCTAATTAAATAATAAAAGAACTTTTCCTTTATTTATCTAATAAAGTGACTTGTATTAACTAATTAAAACCACTTTTAACCCAAAAAAAAAAAATCTTAAATCACCTCCTTGATCACACTCGCCACCCAAAGACCCTTTTCATCATCCCACCCTGTATATCATTTTTTTCTAATTCAAACAAGTTATTACGCTAATGTGATCCTCCAAATAATTATCCCCAAATAGCACCTTAAGCGTAAATAATTAAAATATGCCCTTTAATAACCACATTTTATAGAATCGTCGGAATGCAAGGGAACCAAGAGAGTATTGTGCAACACTGATCTTGATGATGAAATATGGTAAGGGATCCCACCCAGGCCCCATAAAACTCCTCCAAACCTGCCAGGCTCACCAATGGTGTAGTCTTGCTCCTATGATTTGGCTGACACAGGCTTTGGAGATCTCCCTTAACCTTATCACACTGTTGACATGGAAAATTTTCACTATACCAACAAGGGGAACTAACCCGATCACAGGCCCCAATTAGGCTTGCTTTCGTTCGGAATGGCTTAGTTCTAACGGGTTTTAAGGGACCCCATAAACTGTTAAATGCGTTGAAAGATTGCTTATGGGAAAAAGACTTCAATTAAATCAACAAAATAAAACAGATAACCTCTATGTATTGAATCCTATCTATACTTCTTCTAACTACTCTAATCTATGTCCTAACTATCCTAATCTATCTTGTAGGAGCATGACAAAAGAGAGGTTAAACATCATATATGAATTCCAAGTCTAAATGAATCAATTACTGGTTCACATAAGAAGAAGGCTGCATCAATTCTTAATTGCAATCGAATCATTCATACAGGAATACACATTCCTTTTTATAGAAGTAAAGCTCACAACTGATGTCCAACATAGTTTCAAATCAGACACTGCTTATGAATTAACTATGATGAAGAATACATTCAAACAACCAAGGCTAATTATAAGTTGTATCATTATCAATATGCACAAAAAAAAAACACATTTGTATTTATGCCAGCAACAACACCCTGTCTCAAAACACATAAAAGCAAAGGATCTTAAATCTGAAACAAAAGGCTCCTCATTGAACCAAACAGTCTCCTTTATTCATAATAAATCAAAATTGTTTTCTCCAAACAAAAAGCCCTTCTCTCCTATCTAGAGGTAATATTTATGCCTCAGGCCCTGGCGCCTCGTCTTCCCCTGTTCTTTTCAATATACCGATTAGAATACATAGAGGTAGAGCCATCGGTGTCACTGCTGACACGTATAAGGTGTTTCCTATCACTGGAGCATTTCATTTCCCTGGCGAAATGAATAGATGTTGATTAGAAGAGGATGACTGTGTGTCATCTCTTCATGATGAAACCTGGAGCAATTTTCACCTTCGGAATACACAGGCAACACCTGGAAAGATGACCACCAATGCCTGAAGCCAAATCTTTAAATAAAACATATCTGCATAGGTGACTCTTTGTATTCGCTCATGCATCTTTTATCTGGAGTCATACTTGAAGCTTATGCATCCATTCTTCGACCTTGCTTTCCTTCTCTCGGTCCTCGCCTATAGAGATAACCAATCATCAGTTATACTTATATGAATATGATAAAATGCAAAAAAAAAAAAACAAATATTACCTTCATGAAGCGCTTATATCATCAAAAGGAACAATCGTGAAAGAATCACCCCTTGTTTTTAACCCATGCATTGATTAAGTCCCATAAGCGAAAATCCGATTTACACTGAAAATCATTGCATAACGCCGAACCAGATGGTATTTTGGAAGGGGTCTAAGTGGTAATTGGTATTGCGAGGAAGGCCCCTGATTCCACTCTTCAGGTGACATGTAGCATCTAGGAGGAAAGAGGATACCGTTTTTCGGGCAGATATTCCTCGAGCTACTTGTTCACCCGAAATTTGCATGGTTCATTGGATCCATGAAGGGTAGATCAATGATGGAGGGACTTGACATAGGAAAACACAGAAAACCCCATGGTCGGGCTGTACAACTGGACTTGAAATATTATAGATGGGAACCTATACCCTATCGGGTCCGCCATATGGGTTTTTCATTAAAAATCACAACCACAACATTTTATCGAATACACAGGAATATACGTGACAACCCATAGTAGGTCGTACAGCCGAATTTCAAAAGTTATATATCGAAGCCTATTATTATCACCAGGTCCGGTCATCACCCCTTTGCTCACTGCATAAGCCCCGGGCTCCGCCAATTGCGATAAGCGATGGGGCTAGGCGGACCCAAAAAAAAAATATATATATACTATATATATATATATATATAATATATATATATATATATATATATATATATATATATATATAGATATTATATATATATTATTCCTTAATAGTCCTGGCAGGTTTGCAATGTAAGACTTCCCATTTGAAAAAAACCTGACTTCAATGTTTTCGAAAAACACACAGAATATACGGAAAACCCGTGTCCAGCCATTAGGCCAGACTTGAAATATTATACGCTCGGATCTATAATCATCAGCGGGTCCGGGTAATAGCAATGTGCGATATACATATGCCCTGTACCCTGCCGATTGCAATAAGCGATGGGTTTCCGACCCGAAACATATATACTGTATTAATTAAAGCCATTGGGTCTGGGAAACATGCGTACTATATATATATATATATATATATATATATATATATATATAATATATAAGCGTTGGACCTGGCCGATTGCGATATGCAATATAGCTCCGGACCTAAATATATGAAATATGGTTAATAATGCCATCGGGTCTGGAGTATAGTGGTGCACCTTTTATATAAGTCTTGGACCCGCCGATAGCGATGTGCGATATGGCTCTGGACCCGAAATATATAAATTTGGGTTGATAATGTCGTCGGGTTCGGAAGAGAGTAGTGCACAGTGTTGATTACAATAAGCCCAAAAAGGGGTGATTTATGCATATTTCTGAAGCGTTTCCATTGCAAAGGGTTACAATGGGAATAAGGTGCAATAAAAGGTTTTTGAGGGTTGGAAAGGTCCCGATGGAGGAAATGAATGGAGGGTTAGGAAGGGCTAGAGATGAATCATGCAACATATATTCAAAGAGGGGGGCTCAACCATTAGGAATTGAAGATTTGACTTGGCAACGAGTTAAAGTCTCTGGGATAAAACAAATCATTCGAAGAGCTAAAAGATCAACTTTTATATTGCTACCAAGGCAAGTTTTGATAAGGTGGTGGTTGTGGCAACAACACCAATAGAAATCCAAAAATTGGGGACATTACAAAAAACCAAGTCTCCTACCTCAAAGTTGTGTTCTACTCTGTGTCTATATGTAAACATCTTTTGTTGATTTCGGGAAAACTACAAGTTTTCCTTAAGAGCCTTAAGGACATCTTGACTCTCCTATGTCCAATACTTAGCTTTTGGAGTTTTATTGTCCCCAAAAGCCAACTTTGCAAATGAAGGTGTGTCATAGCCATATAATGGTTAGAACAATTTCTACCAATAG
Organism: Pinus taeda; assembly: GCA_000404065.3. Classification (NCBI taxonomy): domain Eukaryota; kingdom Viridiplantae; phylum Streptophyta; class Pinopsida; order Pinales; family Pinaceae; genus Pinus; species Pinus taeda. Next base: position 194,342 of record APFE030952695.1, on the reverse strand, counting down.
ACATATGGTAAGCGGTGTTGTAACAATTCTCAACTAGATGCAACCACGTAATCCAAGCCTTCTACTTACCTGACACACAGTTACAAAAATAACCCTCAACCCATTTGTTCGCAATCTGAATCTGACCATCTATTTGAGGGTGATGATTGGTACTAGGATTCAACTCTATGCCAACTAACCTGAATAGTTCTTGCCAAAAAGCACTGAGAAATCAATTGTCCCAATCATTGACAATGTTTTTAGGTAGTCCATCAAGCTTAAACATTTCCCTCCAAAAACAAAATTTCCAGTTGTGTTGCCTTATACTCCAAGGAAATTGCAAAGTGCATAAACTTGGTCAACCAATCAACAACCACATAAATATAGTGTCTTCCCTGCACCTTCGGAAGACTTGTGATGAAATCCATGGGCAAACTCTCCCACTTCTATTGTGGGGTAGGAAAAAGTTGTAACAAACTTGCAGGATGAGTATGCTCATCTTGTTCTATTGACAATTCATACCCTCCCTCACATGCCTCAATACATCATATTTAAGGCCTTCTAAGAGAACCTCACTTTGATTTGTCCGTAAGTTTTGAAATACCCTTGATGCCCTACCAATGGTGAGTCGTGACTAGCTCTAATAATCTTCTTAAGTTTGGACTTAGGAACTAAGTAGATCATGTCTTTATAAAAGATAATATCATCCACTACATTGTACTTGTCATTCTGAATGTGCCCATTCATTAACTTACAAGCAAACTTGTTCTTGGAACATTCCACTAACAAGAGATCTTTCCAATCAATTGAAATCTCCATGAATGAGCATGTTGTTGGCTTCCTGGAAACAACATATACAACAATGTTCTTCTTGCCTTTCATATACTCAATGTCAAAGTCATAGGTTTGTATCTTGCTGACCAAATTTGTTGTCTCTTGTTCAAGTCTTACTACTCTAAGAAATACCAAAAATTATTGTGCTCATTCCTAACCATGAATCTGCTACCCACCAAATATTACCTAAATTTCACCAAAGCATGCATGATGGCGAGCATCACCTTGTCATAGATGGAGTAGATCCTTTCTGGGTCCCAGAGCTTCTGACCCTTAAATTCTATCAAGTGTTTTTTCTACATCAAGACAACTCCTATACCTTCTCCCAAAGCATCACACTCAAGCACAAATGGTTGCGTGAAATTAGGTAGTTCCAAAATTGGGCAAGAGTTCATTACCTCCTTGAGCTTGTCAAATATCTATTGAGCATCTCCTATCCACCTAAATGCTCCTTTCTTTGTCAATTCTGTCAAGGGTACAACCAATTGCAATAACCCCTTAACAAGACACCTATCGTAGTTGAACAACCCCAATAATCCTCATAGCTCTATAAGTATCATTAGTGTTGGCAAATCTTATATGGCTTGGATATTCTCCTGATGTACTTGAACACCCTACACATTAATCACATGACCCAAATACAAAATCTTTGTCATGTCGAATACACATTTTGACTCCTTGGCATATAGCAATTTCTCCTCCAATATACCCAATACCTCATCCATATGTTTCATGTGGTCCTCCCATGGCCAATTTTAGACAAGAAGATCGTCAAGGAACATCAGTAGGGATTTCCACGAATACCTACAGAAATTGTGATTCATGTAGGACTAGAAAGTGACAAGTGTGTTGGTCAACCTGGATGGCATGACAAGGAACTTATGGTGCCCATCGTGACATTGGAAAGCAATCTTGTGTACATCATCTTCTCTAACCATGATATGATGATACTCGGATCAAAGATCAATCTTGGAAAAATAAACTACCCCATGCAACTCATCCAATCACTTATCTATCTTGGGTATGGAATACTTATTTTTAATTGTATTTTTGTTTAGGGCCTAATAATCAATGCAAATCCTCATGGTTCCATCCTTATCACTTTTCTAATATCCTCGAACTTTTTGGGGTGCCAGGCTGTATGGAATAGTTATCATTGACTTTGCCCCTTCTTCTAGCTCGATGGTATGCTCAAAGCCCCTATTAGGAGGTATCCCTGGTTGAATATTTCCATAGACCTTGCTACATTTATCCAACAATGATTGAATATATGTATGATAATGTTGATTTCTATCTATCAGTCTCTTTGATGTAACCAAACACTCTACTGGCCAAGATATGTCACCATGCCTGAACATACTCTCCATTTGTTTGGTTGTAACAACTTCAAGGGCACCATTAGTCATTCCCCTCAAAATCACTTTCTTGTCATCCATTGTAGTGAACTCCATCTCCATTTTCTGGTAGTCATTTCAGTGCCTCCATATAGATATAAGTTATTGAACACCTAATACAAGATTGTTGTCAACCATCTCTACCACATAGAAATCATTTGTGAGTGAGTAATTCCCCATATTAAGCTCCAATTGTGGAACCTTATTAGTGCAAGTCATACCATAACCATCATTTGTAGTGCTCTAGTTGACTGACAGTGATATGGCATTAACATTTATTTAGCCCTAAGGCCCACACTTTATTCTTTGAGGACCTCAAGTTGAGGATCCGGACACATGACTCTATTATTAGTGGTTGTGATGTTTATGTATATTCTCCATTGATATTATTATGAAGATAGCATTAATGGTTATATATGTTATCTATTGGTATTATGATGATTGTAGCATTAATGGGTATGCATGTTCTCTATTGATATCATGATTATAATAGCTTTGATGGATAGGTATGTTTTTTATTGATGTTACGATGATGATAGATTTGATGGATATGTATGTTTCCATTGATGTTATGATGATGATAGCCATGATGGATGTGTCCCTATGTTAGCTACTTACATTAATTCTAGTTCACAATGAACAATGATGCGAATGACTAGGTGATGTTGATGATGCTATTATGACAATGACTAACACTTAGAAACCTTGTTCCTAATGATTATTGAGTATGGCAGGAAAACACCAGAGGCACTCGCATATAATGAGTTGACGACACCTGGTTTGATGAACATTAATATTTTGTCTTTGTAATTTTATATCAATTTTGAAACATGTTATATGTGTATATCTATATTCTGATGATATGTTAGTGGTTGCAGGCACAGATTTGTTGCTTGGCCGAATGACTCACATATGGGTGATGGGGTTGTACAATTGGATGAAACTGCATGGGAGGGGTAGGGAAGTGTCCTTGATTTCATCCACTAGCACTCCTGCGGTGACTTGGGCTGGAAAGGTTGAAACACCTCGCCATGAAGATCACGATGTCATGAGGGCAAGTCCCAAAGTTGGGTCTCTCATGAGGATTTTACCGGGGGCGCGCATCAAGGCGGATTCTTTGATCCCCGACACCATTAGTTTCACTATTGCAAGCAACATAAAAGAGGATAATGATCTTTGTCATTGCACCTATACTTTCCTATCGTAGCCACTAAATTCTTGAAGGGAAAGTGGCGTGGCACCCTTGGAACTTCAAGGGAATATCTTAAAGGGCACGACCAACTTGGCAGCGTTGGCATCACAAATAAACTATTAGGCGCGATACCCTTGGAACTTCAAGGGAATTTCTTGAAGGGCACGACCAAACTTGGCACCCTTGGAATCATTAAAAATAAATAAATTAATAAATATAATCATGATATGAAAAACTAGGTAAATTCACATCAAGGGTAAATGATGTTAGAAACTGAGGTAATTAAATCAAGAATAAAACTTGGGTTAAGAGGATCATAGGAAAAAATAAAATATTTTACCTTAAAAACTCTACCCTTCCCATGTTCGAAAATCTTAGGTAGATAATGTAATTTAATTAGGTAAAAAGGGGAAAGAATGACATAAATGTAAGGATAAATATTAATCATAAAATAGTTAAACTTAATTAAGAGAAGAGGATGGTGAATTAAAATAAGATTAATGAATTAAATTTTAGAGAAATTTAGAGAACCTCCATGTGTCAACAACCAGCATAAGAATAACCATCTAAGAGATAATTTGAGTTAAATTAGAAAGTAGATAGGGGATCAAATCTTGACTTATCAAATGATTTTAGTAATGAACACAAATTAAGAAGTAAAAAAAGGGGATAAAGAGACAACTAGGAGAAGAAATAGGAATCTTGTTGAGGTGAGGAAAAATATTATTTTAAATTAAAATTTAAGTAAATGATTTTGAAGATCCTTGATTAGAGAGTGACACATGGGTGGGTGCATAATCAAACTATTGCATTAAGAAAAATAATTAATTATGCATGAAATGCCAAGTGTCACTTATGATGACCCCTATAAAAGGAGGAGCAGACCATGGGAGAAGGGACTTTTCTTTACCCTATTGTTGGATGTATGAGACTACGTCAGAGTAGTGACTATGAGCTATAGTGAGTTTGGTGAGGCAGACAACTTTAGTGAGGGGAATCTTGAGCCAAAGAGTGCTCTCCTCTACCAGCTAATACATTTCCTCCATTGTACAATCCCATTGCAGCTTGAGGGTCCGCAGGGAAGGAGAGTGCCCAAGGAGTAGGCTGGGAGGTCAACCAGTGGGTCACTGCATTCAGATTAAGCACGTTAACATTCACATTTGGAGGCGACCGACAACAAGGAGTGCAAGTAGCGGCAAGTCAATAATCTCGTCTCTCGGTGAACGGTGCATATGTTATTTTAATGTTCTTTTATATGACTTCATTATGAATTTAGTTAATAACATGTAAAATAGATGCTATGTGTAATGCAGTGAAATTCATGGATGTTTTGTATATGTGCTTAATATTTTTGAGTTCCCAATGCTAGTTCCTTTTGGTTGTATTCTTAGTTAAAATGGATGAAAAAATATATATATATAGGGTTGGTCCTTACATCAGCCACTTCCACATTAAAGCTCTCAAAATATTTTGTAGGAATGTCACTCCTAGCTACCAAAGTTGAGTCAATAAAGTTTTGGGTTGTCCCACCATTGAACAAAATAGTGACTTATTGTCCCTATATAACTCTAACCTTGAAGGTGTTATATCTAGGGACACATGAGAGTTTTGTTATGGTGCCACCTCTAGTCTCCACTTGTGGTGGTTCCTCCTTCGTACTACTATGTTCATTGTCCCAAGCTTATTTTGCTTCTTCTTCTACTTCATCATTGCCTGAAAGTACCTCTATGTAATATATCTTCCATTTTCCCATGCACATGTGGCCAAGTTCCCAAGGTTCCTTGCAATTAAAACAAATTTTCTTTCTTCTCAGCTCCTAGACCTTATCATCCATCCTATTTTTCTAGACCACTCTTTTTGGAGGGGTTTCTTGTCGTTTTTCTAAGGAAGAAAGGGTTTAGAAGGGACTTTACTCTTGGTTACTATGTCCTCCATATCTCTTGTCCTAATTATAACACCATGTATGGAACTTGGTTTGAATGCCTTGACCCAACCATGTAAGAGTTTGGATAACCCATCAATAAATAGCATAGCTAATCTATGCTCTGGTACATCGGTAGCCATGAATGCTAATCTTTGAAACTAAAAAATGTAAGCATTGAACATACATATTTGCTTGAGTTATGACATATCTTGAGATGCAGCTCAGGGTTCCTATCAAACCGGTCCATCAACCTCTGTGTGAACTCCAAATAAAAGATGATGCTAAAATTCCCCAATGTAACTAGCGGATGGTACCACCACCCATGAGCTTCGCCCTTCAAATGTGGTGTTGCAAACTTAATGGCTTTAATCACTATCATAGGGTTGAGTTAGAGGCAAGTGTCCAATTCCTATACTCATGCCCTGGTAGTTCAACTAGATAATCGATCAAAAGAGTGAATGGATAACTTCCCCAATTTCCTTGGAAGTTCATAATTTTGGGGTCCCCTGTTGAATTCTCTATGCTTGACCCTATATTTGATAGTGCAAAAACCTTGCAAGGACATAGTTGCATAAAATTCCTCCCCTAGCACCTATTACTCCCTTACATATTCAAAAAAAATTTTCCCATGGCTCTTGTTGCCCTTGGTTATTCTTCTAATATTTTTGGTAAAAAGGGCCTAGGTGATACTCTGCTTGATGTATGAGGAATATTTTGAGTTTGAATATGGGTGTGGCTTCCCTTAACGTGATCCCATTTGGACCATTCAACCTCCTACTGCAATGATGTTGGCATTATGTATGCTCCCCTAAATTTTTTCCATGGACTGAGTAATAACTTGTGCCAACTTTCACTACCCTCTTACCAAGTCATACACTAACTCTTGTTGCCCCCTTACTAAGTCATTTAAGGAATCCCTGATGCTCCCAAGTTGTTTTTCATTATTGCCACCCATTACTTCTTCTCCTTCTAAATCTAAATGAGGGAGGCAATTTCCCTTTCTTTGTCTCCTATAAGGGGAGTATGCTCTATCCTCTAGTTGCATCATAGCATAGATTCACAAGCTAGCAAGAAAACTAGCTATGATACCACTGTAATATCACCCTACTAATCTTACTAATTTAGCTTGCAAAATTTTCAAATTTTCTTCTAGGTGTTTTGTCAAACACTTTGCATGTGAATAATGAGGAGGAATGCACAGTGAAATTAAGAAACCTCTACTAATCAATTTTTATGCAGTAAATTCACCAAATAGATACCAAATTCTCTAGCCAAATTTTATTAAACCAAATCAAGGGTTTACATGCAAAATTATTAATTTATGGAACCTGGAAGTTGCTTCAACAATGTCTTAATTTCGTTGCAAGAAATGGATGGAGAAATAAGCTTCCCACAAAGAATACGTCCTCCAAATGCAATTGCATCTTCCTCAATAAACTGAGCCTTCAAGGAAGAATGTGGTTGGCTCAGCAAGAGTAATGTGAGCACCTCATGATAAACATGGCCTCCAAAAATAACCCACATCCCCAAGAGAAATTAGATTTCCACAACATGTAATTTGGTTTCCCTAGTAATATTTAGTTGCCACAATAAAAATTTAGCCTCCAAATCAACTCAATCTCCACAAGGAAAATTCAACATCAAAACCAATTTCGCCTCTCAAGGGAATTCGGCTTCCTTCAATAACTGCGTCCTATACAAAGAATTTTAGTCTCCACAAAAATTGTCTAGTTACCACAAATAAAACTCAATCTACCAAATGGGTTTGGCCTCCACACTTAATTTGGCTTCCTTAAGATGTATTCGTTCTACACAAAACAAAAACCTAGAAATGTTGGAATGGGTAAATCATCTCATTCTCCAAACTCCACGATCACCGAAAAAATCAATTATCTTATTCATGTTAAATCCCTATCAATAACCTAGATAGTTCTTCATTTGGATCACTGAGGGTCGATAATCTCACCACTAAAACCAATCTTAACCAACTAGTGTGGATTAGTCTCACCACCGAAACGGATTACTCATGAGGGTTGCACTTATGCACATCAAGCTACAAGAGCTCTCAAATTCAATTTAAAAAATAATTAGATTATACCCTTAGTAAGCTTTAATGTTCTTTTTAAAAAAAATTATCATTGGAATACCATGGGTCATCGAAAATACCATATAGGTTGATACCACAAACCATAACATAACATCTCCTTTTAATTTACTTACTCAGCATCACCTTAGAAATGACATTAAATAATTAAATTGATTGATCCCCTTCTTCCGACTATAGCCTACGAAAATAAGATAGACTACTAAGTTGACCTCCTATAACCATTACTCAAAAGGGACATTAGCGCTTGCTAACAAACTGTACCTTTTCTATTCATGAGTTTGTGTCTACAATTATGGCATTAATGTCAACAAGTGCAAGGTAAAACTAATATCTGTCTTAGGAAGTCAAAGTCATGAATCATAAGCAACATTGAATAACTTTTTTTCAAGTAGATAATCATCAACACAAGCAAGAAAATTATTTACTAATTATTTTATTATGGTGCATTCACACATTCAATTTTCTATGGATAAAATATTGTATTTATAGGTTCTCATAAGTGCATTTTTAAATATTAGAAAATTAGATAAGACAATTGTTATGAATCAATCTCCCTTCACCATGTAACCACAACTGTAAATTAAGGACCTTGAGAGGGGATGATTAGGCATGACCAACAACAAGCCTTCCTTGTGGCAAAAGTCGTGCATAGTGATTCTCAAGTAGTATAGAGATCAACTATGTCCATGATTGTTGGAGTGACACTGAACATAAGTTGACCATAAATTGATCCAAGGGAACACAAATTTTCTCATTGTATCAAAGTTGTGAAATGGTACATCACAAACAAGATAGGACACACATTGCAGTGATCAACCCTCGATGCTTTTAAAGTGACAAACAACATTATGTCATGTCGATGTTAAAATCCTTGTGCAATCCAACACTACAACCCAATCAAGTGGAAAACTATATTCAACTATAATTTGTTACACAACCTAGCACATTAACTTTGTTGTTGATGAAAACCATAATAGCATAGGCAAGAAAATGTGGTTGGACAAATCAACACACTAGTGTGTGTAAAATACCAACACCCAAAGGACGTTTGTCTTCCCTCTTCTCTTCTTCCCCATTTTTTTGTAAATATTGTACCATAAATAATATGGACATAGGGGAATACTCTGACTTCCCTTATATATATTATAAATACTTCATGACACTGTAAAGGGATCAGTTGGTTGGTTGTGTAATCATTGTACCTTCATGTTGTTTGTATCATTAAACATTTTATTCAGTTATTATAAATTTTAGATTTGATTTGTTTCCCAATTATTCATGTCATTGGTTATGTGATGTTCTTGTCTAAATTAGTAAATTTATTAATTGTGCCATAAAATCTAAGCACTATGTATGATTGATTAAATGTTGTACTTGGCAACAGGGTTGCATTAGTTCAGCTAGTACTTCCTGATAGACCATGTTCATTATAATTTCCAATACATTGAATACAACTTTATGCATACATCATCTCTTGTTTTTAAGAGTGAAGACATAACTAATAATGAAGGTTGTCAAACACCAAGGTGGCAATCCATGTTAAAGCGTTTTACCGAAGTGCAACCAATATATATTTAGTCATGTAGTTGCCCCCTAAAGAGGGTAATTGATTGTAAGGTCTTACACCTCAATGCAACATAATCAATAATAAGAATTCAATATCAATTTGATGACAAAAACCAATACAATGTTACTTCAATGCAACATAGTCAATGATAAGAGTTCAATATTAATTTCATGACACAACCAATACTAGCTTATGATCACCAATTTTAAGGGTGATAATGATGTAAAACAATAAATCAATCAAACAAAAAATTTGAGAAAAAACTTTTGTATACTTGTTACCAGTTTCCACCAACTTAGATCCATCTAACTTTGGATCTTATCATGAGCAGAGAGGGATCAAATCCCTCGAGATGTAAACTTTTCCTCAAATTATTAATTCAAAGCTATTAAATCAAATAATATTAGATTTAATAGTAATATTAATATTAATATTAATGTTTTAATAGTAAGATAAGATTTAATGATGTTATTTTACATGTCATGATAACAAAACTTTAATAAAACTACACCAAAGTACTATTTTCAAATATTACAACTTTGACATGGAAATATTTATGTCTCTAAAGATTTTAATATATCCATAGAATATAGTTTTTCATTTTACAAATATTTAGTTAAAAGAAATATTAAAAAAATCGGAACATGATTTTTGATTCCTTGTGTTGAATTCTATTGTAGTTTTTTATCTATATAGTTATTTTCATTTTTGTGTTGGGCCAACACTAACTTTATTATTATTATTATTATTATTATTATTATTATTTTGTTGGAGACCTAAGATACTTACGGATTCCCCATACCGGGTTGTAGAATGTCTCTGGAAACAATTGGTGTGTAAATTGAGAATAGAATGTTATATGCTGCAGAGAGCTGATAATACGGTATGATGCCCTTCGAATCGAGTCATTGCACTAGAATGCATTTGCGTGAAAAGCATGATGAGTATTTTTGAGTGAAAATATATCAATTTGTGGAAGTATCCGATATATTTTGCACATTGTTAATTAGGAGTGAAACTATCATAATTTGAGAAAAGAAATGTGCTAATAAGAGAAAATGGTAACCATCTTAGCAATAAATAGCGGTATCAACCCAATTTAGTGTAACGCAGTTTGCCCTAACTGTAGGTTAGCTGCTACATTTGATACAAGTTGACAATGCATTTATTGCAAGGAGGCAGCCTACAAATGATTATACTTTACCCTTATAAATATACAACATTCTTTTTTTTTTCCTTAAAAAAAATTCAATTCTGTTTTCGAAAGTAAGGTTTCCTTTAAAATGCTACTGATATAATTTATTGTTTAGTTATGTTTGAGAGTAAACTACGGTAGTTGATTGGGGCAAAAATTGCCAATTTTGATATGCATTCGTCTGCAAATAGTAGTCATATTCTCTCGTCAAAAGACTAGAGAATAACTACAAAGAATGTTTAAATAGCAAATCTAAGACCCAACAAACTTAAAAATGAACATACAATCATCAAGAGTTCCTCAAAGTTGTATTTACATAAATTGCGTATCAAATTCCCAACACTTGGATTGATATATTTCTTTCATGTATAGTATACACATGCATATGATGTGATGGATGGGTTTCACATTTCCACGATAACAATCCCTTTTGACGCATTAACAAGTGGAAACATGTGTTTTATAGATCCAAATTTAATACAAGAATCACACAATCATAATATCCAAAGTGGCAAACTCTCCCATCTATATTTATTCCAATGTATCCAACCAAATCAACACTTCATTTCTCTGCAATAATTACAAAAAATCTCAATTTAATGCACATCAATTTAATTTAACACAAATGGTTGCGATCGTATTAAGATTTCAACTTTAACCGATATAATGCAAAATACATATAAAAAGAAAAAGAAAAAACTTAAACCTGCCATGTATTTTGAGTTGTAACTGGAAGTAGAAAAGAAAATGCATACCATTATGAAGCTCCATGTCCTTCCTGGGTCATTGTAACGAGCTAGCATGCAACCTGATTTAGGCCGGATACCATCCCGTATCAAAGAAGATCGCAAGAAGTTTTCTTTGTCTAAAACGATTTCTTCTGTTGGTTTACCACTAAATTTTGTAACTGCTGCAAAGTTCTCTTCAGTTTTTTTCAACTTCACCCCTTCCAAAAGAGGTTCTGGCAACCTGATCAAGAAGCAGCATCACTTCATGAATGGTCAAGAACCTTACTAACATGAAAGATTGGCATAAAAATTACCAAGCACAAAAGAGATAATAAATAAGAAATCTTTAGCCCTTTATAGAAGTTATGTACAAGCTGAGCTCGAGGGGTTAGCCAATCTTGCTGGGCATTTGACTAGTCCCATGCAAGTTTATGCACTACTCTAGGCCAACCAGTTTACTTGGGATGCCATCCATTAGAGTGAAGTGCACTACTCTACAGCCAACCAGTGTAATAGGGATGCCATCCATGAATACGGGGAAGCATCCCTTTGGTTTCCCACAAGATTTTCCCTGGAAAAAATGTTACATAAAAGGGGAAAAATTAAAGGAAGGAGAATGGCAAGAGGAGGCAAGATTACTTTGAAGGGTTCAATGAACTGATGCTATGATGGAAATTATCCATATGCCACTGCTGGGTCACTTGCATGCTAATGGGTTTGCACTTCTGGTATGGACCAAAGATATTGATGAATGCATTCAAATCCTTTGTTTTCTTCTTAGGATTCAACTTCAACAGTTTATGCTTCAGGGGCAAGTCTCAAGAATGAAGGCTCATTCGTGATTTTATTTTGATTTAGTCTCCGAGCCATGAGAAAAGCGCAAGTGTACCTGCAGCAGATTTAACCTGTGATTTGGATTTAGTGAATGTTAAATGGAGTCAAAGGATTTGAGAACTACCCCTTATCCAAATCTAGTCTTTCTAGGAAGCATGAATTTGGGCATTCTTGATATTGGAAATGCGACAAATAAGACAATTTTCAGCCCAGGCACGGAGATTTCATCAGGCATATATGCTGGATTTAAAACGGGTGCTATCAGATTCTTTACTAGTATCCATCCCACTAATACTTGAAGACTAAAAGCAGGTTACATAAGGTTTAAAAACACAATCTTAGTTGAGAGACTAATCATTGTAGTGCAAGGGAATTGAAATTTGTCTTAAGGGGTTAAATGTTTTTTTCCTCCATTTTGGAAAGCCAATGCATAATATTTCAATTGGCTCAAATTGTTAAGGTAATTCATATTATTGAAGAAGCCATTTTGTGTAAACAAAAATAGGGAAAGCAGGTTCAGATCTGGCTTGTTTGTGACAAGTTTTGAGATATGACTTGGGACAAGTTAACACTAGATGAGGGAGTTCCTGTTGGTACTGTTTTCAATGTTTAAGTGCTGTTTTATTTGCATGAGATAAAGGTTGTTATGTGGGTATTTCCTGCATGTGAATGCAATGGTTTGTGCTGCTTTTTGAGTAGTTATGAGTCATGACGCCCTGTAGGGTGCTGATCCCTTACCTAGTATAGCACCTCCCTTATGCCATGTCAGGCACATGGATAATTTGGCAAGGAAGTGCTTCCCCTATGACAGTTTTGGACTAACAAATGAAGAGAAAGCACTACCATGGGATGTCCTAGTCAACATACTCACGACATCATTTTAGCATCATTCCAGCACATGATATGAGGGGCTTGACACTATACCGCTGTGTTTAGATAAAGCACTATTGTCTCTCTAATATCAGTTTATTGCTATACTAGAAGTGAGGTCACTGCCTCTTTGTACTTATCTTCTGTTGAAGCTTCGGAAGGTCTGTTAAAATTGTAGCAAGAAAAGGCTTCATTTGACTTGTGTCTTAGTCAAATGGAGAAATTGAATTTCCACATCAGTAGGATGACTTGGATTGCATTTAACAAGAGTGTCATGGCTTTGTCTCCTAGTTAAATCAGTCAATGCGAGTTTGTAGGCTAGACGTAAAGTTGTGCATGGGTTGATTGCTAAAATATAGCAATCTAGTGGAGTTATTGTTAGTTAAACTCAGTTATCTGAGTTCTATCACAAATAGAGTTAGGAGTTCCGTTGAGTAGTAATAATTATTGTTAACTCACTAATCTCTCAGTGCACTGATCAATTTACTAAAAATAGTCTCATTCATGCATGGAATTCAAATTGCCTAGTGAGGTGGAGAAAAAGGCACACTGTAAGTATGAATTGTATACTAGTTGAGTGTAGGTTTTGCATTGGAGCAAATGATCAATTCCTCTAGGATTTGCGCAAGGAAATAGGAAATTTCCCTATCTTCAGGAGCTAATTTCCTCAAGGATTGCGCAAGGAAATAGGAGGAAGGCTAAGGCCTATTTTGGCTAAGTGTTTATCAGAGCAAGTCAGAGAGTGGGAGATCAGTATTGCAGTGCAGGGTGTGCTTCATGAGTGAAGTTGTTATTGTAATAGATGCATATTCTCATCTGATTTAATACAAAACAGAGGGATTTTTCCTAGTTGGGTTCCCCAGTGAAAACACTGTGTTTGATTGTGATTGAATGGTTGCATGTAATTGCATGTGTTTCTATTATATGTTTTCCCTTCCTTAGATTGAGTAGAAGAAAATTGTGTCTATGTTTTTTAGTTCGAATTCATTAGCATCTGCAAATTTCTATCCATTTCTACATGGTATCAGAGCTTTGAAAACTACATACAAACCAAGTTCTTGATCTTCTCTCTCAGAAATTTGAATAGCATATTTGTGTTGCAGGAATTTTATTTAGTGTAGGAACAATGTCTTTCAATGGATTGACACTTGAGTATGCATTGGAAGGAAGCTCAAATTTCATATCCTGGAAGGACAAAATGGAATTTGTGTTGGATGACAATGGAGTGTTGGAATACACAAAAATTGGTATTGTAAAATCCCCAACATCTAATGCACAACAGTCGGCCTAGTGGAAGAAAGATACTGCAAAAGCCAGGAGGATTATCCTGGAGGGTGTAAGAGACCATGTGGTTTTGAATTTACATGGCAAGGAGACTACTTTTGCTATGTGGAAGACCCTCATAGACCTATTCGAAAGCCGCTGTGATGCTAGGAAATTGGCATTGAAAGACAAACTCAGGAACACCCGGATGCAGAAAAATGAAATTGTTGTTCAATACCTCTCTAGATTCACCCAGGTCAGAGATGAGCTTGGAGGAGTTGGAGCCATTATCTGAACTTGTGAGCTTAGCACTCCTTGGCCTTCCGAAGTCCTGGCACAACTATCAGGATTCAGTTAATGGAAGATACAAGCTCCCAAATTAGGAGAGACTTTGGTCTGACTTGGTGCGGGAGGAGATTATAATAAACACTAGAGATGGAGTCTCATCTAGATCTAAGAATATTGTGCTCTACTTGGCAAAGGAAAGAATACGAAAAGGCAAGACGGCCCAAGGCGAGACAAAATCCAACCATAACCATGGCAAGAAAAAATACCTTAGTAAAATTAAATGCTTTCACTGCCATGAGTATAGACACTATGCAACCAAGTGTCCACATAAGAAATCTATTAAGGAAGCTACAGCAGCAGCAGCAACAGGAGATGCTCTCAAATCACAATTCGAGTTGGATTTCATGCTCACTGCTTGCATGGAAAGCACGATAAGAGGGAGTGAGTGGCACCTAGACTCTAGTGCTTCATATCATATGACAAGAAATAAGGAGTTCCTCAGTAGCCTAGAGGAGAAGAACCTACAATTAACCATAGAGATTGGAGATGATGGGAGATATAGTACCAAAGGGATTAGCATTGTCACCTTTAAGAGGGAGTCAGACTCTTATCTTCACCTAAAGAATGTAAAGTATGTGCTTGGGCTGAAGAAAGATCTAGTTTTTGTAGTTTTACTTGAAGACAGAGGATATGATTTGGTGTTCAATGAGGGGACAACTTATTTGAAGCATGTTGCTATTAGACAAGTAAAACAAATTGGTGTTCGAGCTAAAAATCTCTACAAGCTAGAGGTAGATTTTATCTTGCATGCAACTATACCTCCAGGACTGAGGTGGGGCAAAGTAGAGCCTTGGTCCTAGAGTTGCAAAGATTTGGGAAGGGTCTATAGGAGAGCAACATCAGTTGCAATATACTCTTCTCATGGATCATTACCCTTGCTACAAGGGCCCACAGTATTCAGTAGCAGAAGCATCAGTGTCAGCTGATGTAGTCAAATCTTGAGCGACAACAACAGTCAGAGACTTAGGAAACAGTTGTAGCTCATAGACATAGATGATTCAGTATTTTGGATGCTTCTCAGTTGCAGTTGTTCTAGTAGGAATAGCAAAAGTGAGAGGGAGTGTTAGTTGTGTTATAGTACATTCCTCCACAGGAGCGGGATAGGGGTTGTGCAAAACCCTTTTCTTGCTAAGTGGGAATGTTAAAACTATAGCAAGAAAAGGCTTCATTTGACTTGTGCCTTAGTCAAATGGAGAAATCTGAATTTCCACATCAGCAGGATGACTTGGATTGCAGTTAGCAGAGTGACATGGCTTTGTCTCCTAGTTAAATCAATCAATTCAAGTTTGTAGGCTAGAAGTAGAGTTGTGAATGGGTTGATTGCTAAAATCTAGCAATCTTACCAATCTAGTGGCGTTATTGTTAGTTAAACTCAGTTACCTGAGCTCTAGTCACAAATAGAGTCAATAGGAGTTCAGTTAAGCAGTAAGTAACTATTGCTAACTCATTGTTCCCTTTGTTAACTAATCAATTTACTAAAAATAGTGCCAGTCTGTAATGGCCCACCTACAATTACAAACAAAATGCAAATATTAGCATACATATGGGGCATCCATATGACAGCTACATACGCATGGGCCTGCATGTATTGCACTAGTATACATACTAGCTAATACTAGAAAATGTCTAAGTTTAGGTTAATGAATTAATTATCGAAATTCATTCCTATCTCCTCGGAATATAATAAATATATCGAGTGGGGCCTTGATATGTATCACACTCTTATATACCAATATATATCACTGATCCTCTAGGTTAAATATATCTATATAAATATATATGATAAAGATAATGAAATATATATGAAATTTTATTTAATTAAAATAAATAAAACCATATATTAAATATTAAAATCAATCTTTGTTAAATTATAAATGAACCAATCTAATTAATTGCAAACTAATTTAATATTGCCAAAATCCTAAACTATATTTATGAACCACCACCTCTATCCAAAAAGGAAAAGGAGGGTTGACAAGATGGAAGATGACAACGAGAAGTATGGAAAATGATAGAGTTAGGAGACTGAAAACACAGAGATAAGAAGGCAGTGGGGTTCAGGATATAAGGGAAGGGAGGTCCATAACAGGGCATTCATTTTTTGGGAGTTAAAAGAAGGTTGTGAAACAAGTGTGAAAATTTCTAAATAGAAATCCCACTGCAGTGATTAATATTATTTCTTCTACTTATTATCTCATAAATAAGTTATTCACAGTGTTCTTACAACAAATATAAAGATATATTCTATTGCAGCCTTTGCAATTAAAATATTGTAGAAAGCAAATGCAAAGAAAAATATTGGCACAAATACAATCACAATGACAATTATTTTTGGACAATCATCCTCGGAAAAACCCAATGTGGGAAAACCGGTGTAGCAGATGAGGGTTTCTTTATTATTCTTCAACAAAATCTCATGTACAAGTTACAACCAACAAAACAGAAGTGAGAAAATTTACAGATGCTTCCTGACAAATTTCTAATCCAGGAGAAGTACTCCTCTTCCCTCTAAATCATTCTGCATCCCTCTGCGTCAATTTTCCCACGTTGGTCCAACGTCAAACTGCCCACGCAGTTCCAGTGTCAACCTGCCTCTCCGCTGCCTCTTTCTGCGTCAACATGCTTCTGCGTTGTTTCTCCCTACTCTGCGTCCTTTTGCCTTTCACTCTCGAAAGATGTTGATGCCCTCTCTTCCTTTCTCACTTGCAACTCTCCCTCTGATTCGATTTTCTCTTGCTGAACTTCAACCAGTGAGAAAATAGATCTTACTCGAGTAACTGAGAATCTACCTCTGGTGTGTTCTCCATGAGCCCATCAAGCCTTCTCTTATAATCTTCTTGTTGATCAATCAATGGCCCACATTAGATCCTAATCAATGGCTAGGATCATATTGACTTGATCTCCGCCTTCTTCTAGAGGTTTCAACCACAATTTAGATTAATACTCCTTAATTATTTTAATTTCCTAAGTTTAGGCTTAGGGTCCCATTAAAAATAATTAATTATTTTAATAAAACTGTATCCGAGTGGAATTTCCCAAAACGATTATGGGTATTGGAGAATGCATGTGTCTAAGCCTCCCTACAAAATTTGAGACTTAGAGCACATTCGATGCTACTAGAAATCAACACTCCCTCCTTAGCAAGGAATGTGCTCTAATAATGCAACCTGCTAAAGCATCACTCTGTTTTGTAACATCTCCCTTTGCACTGCTGATGTCTGACATGTTGTCCACCAACCACTACGCAAATGTTGCATATGTACTGTCGCTGACCCTGCCACTATCAACATTGCATCCATACTAAAACTCCATCTACCACTGTAATTGAGAAATCACCTGTTTCTGCTACTAAAAAGGATTCTCTACCATACCCATCTGCTATCGAATTGAATGAACTTAGCTCTTCCTATAGCCCTTGTGAGTATGTCTACTACCTGATCCCCTGTGGGGACACACTGTAACTATATTGCCCCACGCTGAACACAATCTCTGATAAAGTGACATCTGATATCAATGTGTTTCGATCAATCATGAAATACTGGATTCTCGGAGAGTTTGATACAAGTTTGATTACTAGAGTAAACCTTGGACGCTTCGATCCTTTTTCTAAACAAGATCGCAAGCGGTTTTCTAAGCCATATAGCTTCGCACATAGCTATGTTGGCTGCCATATATTCATTCTGCTTCTGCTGAGCTCAAACCTACCGACTTCTGCTTCCTACTACACCAAGATATCATCCCTGATCCAACAATGAAGAAGTACCCCAAAGTACTTTCTTGGTCTACTGAACTACCTGCCCAATCTGCATCTGTGAACCCATTCAATCTAACATCCTCTCCTCGGGAGTATTTCAACCCATATCCGACTGTTCGACGCGCATACCTAAGAAGCCGCCCAATGCACCCTTTCTGGTTCCACCATGAACTGACTAAGAATGTTGACAACAAAGAAAATGTCTAGCCTAACATTGACCAGATACATGAGTGACACAATCAGTTGTCTGTACAAGGTGGGGTCCACTTCCTTGTCTCCTGATGCATCTATTTTCTTCTAGTTAGTGATCATGGGAGTAGCCATAGGTCGACAATCCTGCATTCTGAATCTCTTTAGAATCTCTATAGCATATCTTCCTTGCCCAAGGAAGATCTCCCCATTCTTCTTCCAAACTTCCAACCTTAGAATGCATCAACCCCATGTCCTTCATGTCGAATTCAACTTCAAGATTCTTCTTGCAATCCTGTATGAGCCTAGATGACCTTGTTAAAAACAAGTCATCCACATATAATACCAGAATAAGTGGCTCATTCTCTATCATTAAGTAGTAGAGATTGGGACCAGCATCACTTTTGACACATCCCAACTACTGCAAGTAACTATCAATCCGACCATACCATGCTCTAAGTGTTTGCTTGAGCCCATACAAGGCTTTCTTTAGTCTACAAACATGAGTTCTCTTTTCATGAGTTTCGAAGCCTTCAGGTTGTTCTATATACACCTCCTCTTCTATCAGCCCTTTCAAGAATGTTGTCTTGACATCCATCTCATGAATCTCCCATCCCATTTGAGCTGCTAGGGATATAATGGATCTGATAGAGGTGTATCGAGCAACTGGGGCAAAGGTCTCTTCGTAATCTATTCCTTCTTTCTACGCGTACCCCTTTGCCACGAACCTAGCCTTGTACTTCTCTATACTGCCATCTATAGCATACTTGATCTTGTAGATCCATCGTTATCCTACAACTGATCTATTCTCTGGTCTAAGTACTACTTCCTAGACATCATTCGCCATGATAGAGTTGTACTCTTCTACCATGGCATCCACCCACACTTGGTGTTGAACGGCTTCCTGAAAGCTAGAGGGTTCTTCAACCTGAGCTACCAATGCCCAGTATCTGTTAGGTTGTCTACGTTGCCTTTTCTCGGTTCTAGGAGCTCCAACAAACTCCTCAGCATCCCTCAGTTTTTTCCGTACTTCTCTGCTAGTTCTACCACTCGTGGTTGGAGGCTCAATCAACTCCTCCTAATCCTGTTGTTCCATCTGCTGAGAATTATTTGGATTTTCTCTTTCTGAGGAAATATTGGTATTGGTCACTATACTCGATCCAGGTGTCTGTCCCCCTGTTTGTACTCCTTGTTTCCCCTACTGCTCCTAGAATAGTGGAACATCTCCTCGCTGATCTTCTACAGGGATCTCTCGAGATTTCCTGAAAGCTCTATCCTCCATGAAATTTGCATCCTGCCTCACTACAATCTTCTGGCTGCTATGAATGTAGATTCTTTATGCCTTCGAGATCCCGTTGTATCCTACAAGATAACCTCTTTCTACAGTATAATCCACTTTACTATGCTTCTCGTTTGGAATGTGAAAATATGTCTCGCTTCCGAATGTCATGAGATGACTGACTTCCAGCTTCTTCCCTGTGAAGACTACTTTGGGCGCTCTCTTCCCCAACACTCTATGAGGAGTTCTATTCTGGATATACACCACTCTGTTGCAAGCTTCTGCCCATAAGTACTTAGGTAGATCTTGATCATACAACATAGCTTTGGCTGCCCCAACAATAGTTCTATTTTTACGCTCTGCTACTCCATTATGCTCCGGATTATATGGAGTTGTCCACTCTCTTTTGATGCCCTCCTTTGGGCAGAAACCTGTGAAGTCTCTATCTATATATTCTCCACCATTATTTGAACGCAATACCTTTATCCTTTTCCCTGCCATATTTTCAACGAGAGCCTTAAGCTCTCTAAATCGATCAAAGACCTCATCCTTGATCTTTAAGAAATAGATCCAGGTTTTTCTGGAGTGATCCTCAATAAAAGTGACAAAGTATTTGCCACCACTAAGAGCTCTTGTGGACATTGGACCACATATATCTGAGTGTATCAATCCCAATACACATTCTGCTCTATTGTTACTTCCGAAAAAAGATGCTTTAGCGTAGTTCCCTATCACGCATCCTCGACATAAGTCATTATGCTCATTACTAAGGGTTGGTACTCTTGTAACAGTCTCTCTGAGCATCCTCAGTGCTCCATGGTGTAAGTGCCCCATTCACCTGTGCCATAATTCATTTCGTTCCTTTTCACCATTATAGTTGCTACTTATCAATGCCATTGGTGACTCAAGCTGCAACCTATACAATTTGTTGCTTCAAATCCCAATTTGTCTCTTCTTCTTCCAACTTGGATGCTTGACATATACTTTCTTTCCTATGAAGTATATGTTGTATCCCTTGTCCTGTAATTGGGACACTGAAATCAAGTTCATTCCTAATCCTGGCACATGCAAAACATTGGTGGCTCAGATGTTGGTCCCTATTTCCATCTGAAACGCTATTGTGCCTCTCCCTACTAGAGTACATTTCGTTATGTTTCCCATAGTAATCTAGAAGTCCATTTGTTCTTCTTGATAGCTTAGCTCAAGAAATGTTCTCGTACTCCAATCATATGAGTTGAAGCCCCGCTATCAATGTACCAAACATCTTTTGTCGCTGAATTTTCTAGGCACACAAATTCTTCTTCTAATTCGGTAGACAACTCTGAGACACTTTGAGTATCCATCTTGTGCTATTTTCAACTGATTTCTAATGTTATCGTGTCCCAGCAACTGTTGTAGGAAAAATTGTGTCCCACCTGAGAAAACCCCTTTTCGCTGAATCTTCTACTGCGCTGTTCCTTCTACCGGTGACAGATTTCGATCAGGAAAACTTACCACTCTGTCAACTCACTTAGACAGAGTTTTCCACGAAAATCTAATCCTCTTGGTTTGAACTACACAAACCCCTTGGAGATTCGAATTATAGTGCCTGCAAGAATTTCAAATTCCTTTCCTCCTTCAATGCTGGGTCTTCTGAAACTTTTCTTCTGCTTTACCTCAACTGTAATACCATGTGAAAATTTCTAAATAGATATCCCACTACAGTGATTAATATTATTTCTTATACTTATTGTCTCAGAAATAAGTTATTCACAGTGTTCTTATGGCAAATATCGAAATATATTCTACTATAGTCTTCACAATTAAAATATTACAGAAAGTAAATGCAAAGACAAATACTAGCACAGATACAATCACAATGACGCAACTATTTTTGGGCAATCGTTCCTAGAAAAACCCAATGTGGGAAAACCGATGCAGCAGATGAGGGTTTCTATATTATTCCGCAGCAAAATCGCATGTAAAAGTTACAACTAGCAAAACAAAAGTGAAAAATTTATAGACGCTTCCTGACAAATCTTTGATCCAAGAGAAGTACTCCTCTTCCCTCTGAATCCTTCTGCGTCCCTCTGCATCAATTTTCCCACGTTGGTCCAATGTCAAACTACCCATGCAATTCCAGCGTCAACTTGCCTTTGTTCTGCCTCTTTTTGCATCAACCTGATTTTGCGTTGTCTCTCCCTGCTCTACGTCTTCTCGCCTTGCACTCTCAGAAAGATGTTGATGCCCTATCTTCCTTTCTCACCTGCAACTCTCCCTTTGATTCGATTTTCTCTTGTTGAACTTCAACCAGTGAGAAAATCGATCATACTCAGGTAACTGAGTATTTGCCTCTAGTTCCTCTCGTTGATCAATCAATGGCCCAGATTAGATCCTAATCAATGGCTCGAATCATATTGACTTCATCTCCACCTTCTAGAAGTTTCACCCACAGTTTAGATTAATACTCATTAGTTATTTTAATTTCCTATGTTTAGACTTAGGGTCCAATTAAAAATAAATAATTATTTTAATAAAATTGTCTCTGGGTGGAATTTCCCAAAACGATTTTTGGGTATCGGAGAATGCATGTGTTTAAGCCTCCCTACAAAATTTGAGACTTAGAGCACATCCGATGCTACTAGAAATCAACAAGGAGGATATTTTGGGATGAATCTTGCAAAAAAGGACAAGATTCAAGAATTTCTAACAAAATGAGACATTGAGCCTGATTGTTCTTGGAATTTTGGGCACGGGGGCCAGAAGATCTGGAGACGGTACAGCTAGACCCCAGATAGGTTAGGAGGTAAAGGATGGTTTGGTAGATGCACAATGGGAACAACCCATATTAAATACCTTCAACAGATTCCAGGTATTCTTCTACAATTTAATTAGTAAATTCTAGTCACTGTTTTGTATAAATTTTACATTTCAATTTCATAATTGTTTTGATAGATTTTCATAGTTTGGGCACTACATAGTCATGCATGGAATTCGAATTTCCTAGTTGAGGTGGAGGAAGAGGCACTTTGTAATTATCAATTGTATACTAGTTGAGTATACAAGTTTTGCATTGGAGGAGGTGATTAATTCCTCTAGGATTTGCACAAGGAAATAGGGAATTTCCCTATCTTTTAGGACCTAATTCCCTCAAGGATTGCGCAAGGAAATAGGAGGAAGATTGAGGCTTGTTTTGGCTAAGTGTTGGTCAAAGAAGTTTAGAGCGCAGGAGATCAGTGTTGCAATGCAGGGTGTGCTTCATGAGTGAAGTTGTCATTGTAATAGATCCATATTCTCATCTAATTTAATACAAAACAAAGGGGATTTTCCCAGTTGGGGTCCCTCGTAAAAATATTGTGTTTGATTGTGATTAAATGGTTGCATGTAATTGCATGTGTTTCTATTATATGTTTTCCCTTCCATAGATTGAGTAGAAGAAATTTGTGTCTATTGTTTTTAGTTTGGATTCATTAAATGCTGCAAAGTTCTTGTCATTTCTACAAGGTCTCCTACATAGGCTTGTTGTCTCACCATGTGGAAGAGAAGATGATTTATTGCCTCTTTAGGTTTTTTCTTGTTGGAGTAAGTGATTTATATCTTCTTTCCTAAGTCTAATTTAGTAAAATTACAATAATTAAAGTCAATTAATTATTGTGGAGTATTAAGTCATTTTCTAAGAATAAAGAATTCACTTGTTTAAGTGACTTAGAAATAATCTCAACCATTGATCTCCAAGATGTTCTACAAGGGAGATTAGGGTTAGGGGTTTGGAATTAAAAAAGATTATAAAGGAAGCATGTTAGTTTTTGTAGCATCGGATGTGTTCTAGCCACGAAAATTGGTGGAGAGACTAGAATACATGAGATCTCCAAAATCCAAAAATCGTTTCTGGAAATTCCAGGTAGAAATGACTTAATTATATTATTAACCAGCTTTTAAATATTTCCAAAGTCTAAACTTAGGAAATATGGTTAATTAATCAGTATTAATTAAGTCAAGACGAGAATCATCTAGAAATTCATACAGATCGATCCAAACATGATCCTAGCCATTGATTAAGTTTTAATCTTGGTCGTTGGTGCTCCAATAGAGGATTATAAGAGGATATCGATGTGGTGATGGAGAGAGCACTTTGAGAACACTTGAGAGGTTCAATTTCATGAGCAGATCGATTTCCAGAGTAGCAGCTGACAGTTGTCTAAGAGAGCATTAGAGATCGAAGTAGTAAGAGAGGGGAAGAGACATTGAAGCCGAAGGAAGATTTCCAGATCCAGTGAGTGCATTTGTAGAGAGGCAGAAGAGCCACAGAGAGGCTGATGTTAAGGAAACACAGTAACCTCTAGAGGCAGTTTCGATTATGCTGGGGAAAACCAAGTTTCAGTGCTAGAAGCTAGACGGAGGTTTCGAGGGCCAAGAAAGACATTTTTCCAAATAGCAGCAGACTAGACGACTTGAGGAGAGGCTGATTCAGACTAAGCGCAGAAGGGGCTGTGCTAAGGTGACACAGAGCCAACGCAAAGGTAGTTTGGACAGCTCACTTGGAGCTGCAGTAAGAGCCTGGATTTTCCTGTGGGGTGAGGAAAATTCCTCACTAGATTTTTGTCAGTTTTTTCTTTGCAGGATTGCCAGTGTTAGGCATCCAAATTGCTCTTAGATTATTTCACTGTTGCATAATAATAAAACCGACGTCTACCGCACCGGTTTAACCAAGTTGAGTTTTTCCGGGGACTTTTGTCGAAAAAAACTATGTTATTTTTTATGTGTGTGCTAGCATTTCTTCCAACATTTATTCTTCCGCAGTTTTATTTGTGTAGATTGTAGTGTGATTTATTCAGTATTTGTTGTAGAAAACAACAAATAAATTGTTAAATTAACTTAAGAATTAGGAGAATAATTTCCAGTTGTTGCAATAGGATTCCGGTTTGGAATTTTCACAAAGCCTAGCGAAGAGGTGAAGATATACAAGAACTCAAGAGAGTGAGTCATCATAGAGAGCCATTTTTTTAGTGCGAGCGACTTAGTGGACTGGAGCGTAGAGGAGGAGAAGTAGGGTAGAATTGAGGGTGGGTCCAAGACACTGAGTTGAGGAGATTAGGGTTGAGTTGTTGAGGGAAGATTGATTTGATTTGGAGAAAGTTGAATTGTCAGGGGTCGAGTTTCCTAGGGTACAGTGATAGCTCGCCGGGAGGGCGCAAGTTGATCTTCCAACTGATTGATTGAGCTGACTTTCTCCAAGCTTATTTCTTCCAGAGGCCAATTTCAAAGTGGTTGAATTCCTTGGGCCAAATTCATCCAGTGGGGCCGAGAAATATTCCTTTATGGGCTGAAGCGGGGTCCACATGGTATACAAGGATTGATGGATATTTCTTGGTTTAGGCTTCA
Source organism: Pinus taeda (assembly GCA_000404065.3). Taxonomy (NCBI): domain Eukaryota; kingdom Viridiplantae; phylum Streptophyta; class Pinopsida; order Pinales; family Pinaceae; genus Pinus; species Pinus taeda. Next base: position 169,524 of record APFE030952695.1, on the reverse strand, counting down.
ATGCTTCACCAAGGGTGAGGCAGATCCCAATTTGTATTATGTACTTATTAAGGGCGAGTGACTCATCTTGGTACTTTATGTGGATGATATTTTCTTGACAGGATCGAAGAAGCTTATAGGGATGTGCAAGGAGGATCTTGGTTCAAAATTCGAGACGAAGGACATCAGCTTGATGCACTACTTTTTGGTATTGGAGGTGTGGCAACAACTAGGAGAGATTTTCCTTGGATAAGGAAAGTATGTCGTTGAGACCTTGGGAAGGTTCAAGATGGAGGATTGTAGGCCTATTTCTACACTGATGATCACTACCTTAAATAAGCTAATTCCTTTTGAAGGTGAGTTGGTTGATCCCACACTGTATAGGCAGCTGATAGGTCCCTTGATGTATCTGGTCAACACTAGGTCGGATGTATGTTTTGTTGTGAACACACTCAACCAATTCATGGTGGAGCCAAAACAAGTTCATTGGGTTGCAGCGAAACATGTGCTAAGATACCTATGAGGTACTGTGGACCTTGGACTGATATATGCCAGAGGTGGAGGATTGGAGCTAGGGTACACAAATTCTGATTGGGCAGGGATTGTAGTGGATAGAAAAACACATTTGGATGTTGTTTTATCTTGGTATTAGCCATGATCTCATGGTACAATAGGAAGCAACAGTCAATAGCACTTAGCTCGACAAAGCCAGAGTAGATGGCAGCGAGGTGGCGAGTTGCGAGGCAATGTGGCTTTGAAAGATGCTTGTAGGACTATTTGATCTACAAATGGGGCCAACAGTGATTCACTGTGATAATTAGACTTGCATTAAGCTCTCTAAGAATCTCGTGTTTCATGATCAGTCCAAGCACATCAAAAGATCAAATATCATTCCATCAGAGACAGGGTCCAAAGAGGCATTGTGCGATTTCAATACATTTCTATAGAGAAGCAAGTGGCAAATGTTCTCACTAAGCCTCTAGTGGAAGGGAAGTTTGTGAAGTACGGAGATAAGTTGGGGATGGTGGAGAATTCCTTCCTTGCTAGGAGGGAGTGTTGAAGATTGTGGTAGCTTCGGAAGGTCTTCTGCATAGGCTTGGTGCCTTAGCATGTGGAAGATAATTTATTGTCTCTTTAGGTGCTTGCTTGGTGGAGTAAGTGAATTATATTATTCTTTCCTAAGTCTAACTTAGGGAAAGTACAATAATTAAAGTCAATTAGTTATTGTGAAATATTAACTCATTTTCTAAGGATAAATAATTCAATTACTGTAATCTCAACCGTTGATCTCCAAGATATTCTAGAAGGGAGATTAGGTTAAATGTTTGGAATTAAATAAGATTATAAAGGAAGCCTAGAGAAAAGATGAAGACATACAAGAACTTAATAGAGTGAGTCATCACAGAGATAACAATTTTCTTTAGTGCGAGTGGCTTAGTGGACTGGAGTGTAGAGGAGAAGTATGGGAGAATTGAGGGCGAATCCAGGAGGTCGAGTTGAGGAGATTGCAAGGTCGAGTTGCTGGGGGAAATTTCAATTTGCTTTGGAGAAAGACGAATTGCTTGGGGTCGAGTTGTTGGAAACTTGACTATACTGAGAGGGGGGTGAATCAGTATAGTGCATTGTTAAATTGGCAACTAGGGCCAAACTCCATGTGGGTCGGCTTATTTATGGCAGCTGATATTTTTATTGGATCCCTCTCATCGAGAGGTGTAGGATTGATCCAAAGATCATCCGATTCCGATATGTATTTATGGAGATATGAATTTATTTAGATTATGGTTTTATTATCTAGCCGACCAGCTCTTACGTAGGCTTAGGAAGCCCAAACGTCATGACTATTCATCATATATATTTTAGTATAAATAGGTGAGGACTTGAAGTCATTTCACATATGTATTCTTGAGGTGATCTCCTCTCCACGTCTTGGGTTTTTGGAGAAGGAGACAACAAAAAGAATACGCTGACCTACAAGTCTTGAAGAAGAAGGTATTAAATGCAGTAAAGGAAAAGGTATTAAACGCAGCCCTAAACTACAGCCACGTGATGCCCTAGCATGCTATAAGCCGCAGGCTTATATGGAAATATAATACGTTGTCCAATAGCACTTATACGCAGTCAAAAGATAGAGGCTCTAATACGTTGTTATATGCTGCCAAAGAAGGAGCCTTTAACACGCTGCTTGTTGAAGCCTAAACACAGTCCGATCATGCAAATCAATAGAGACCTGTTTATGTTGACACAACCTAAGAAGAAGAACAGAACTCGCACTTGGAGGAGCAAGTTTGTATTAGGTGCAGTCATGTTCTGATCTCAGGATGAGGATGCAACAGTCTATGTATCGAAGCCGCAACCAAGGTATGAAATTGTAGAGAACCACAGTCTAATCAAAGCCACAGTCAAGGTCACGTATACGCTGGATTAGCCGCAGTCATGAAGGTATCCATTCGCAGAAAATGAAGGTCCCTATCCACAGTAAATGGAGGCATTAAACACAACCCTAAATGCGGTTCATGGTGAATGGAAACCTGATACGTTATTCATGGAAAACCCTATACACTCATACACAATCAATGATGACTCTAATATGCAGATCAGGGAGACTCATATACACTGTACATAATGATACTTATACGCAGGTCATGAAGATTCTACACAGGTCATGAAGACTCATATGCAGTCAATAGTGACACTCAAACGCAGTCAAAGCTGTCATGTAAGATGCAGTTATAGAGACATGTAAGCAGCTGTATAAACATGCCCTAGCTACAGGTCATAAAGATACTTATGTACAGATCATGGAGACTTCTTTATACGCTGTTCATTCAGGTCTTTATACGTTGTTTATAAAGGACTTTATACGCAGATCATTGATGACATTTATATGCAGATAATGGAAGCTTATGTACGCTGTACATGATGACACATATGCAGATCATAAAGGACTTTATACACAGATATGGAAACTATATACGTTGTACATGATATGTAATCTGGTCACATCTAAGAACAGTCTTGATGTGCTATGTCACGTTGAAAAAAAAAGATCTCGGTATATAGATCATAGTGACATACAACCTGTACAGCTGTGACTGAAGTATTAAATGATGCACCAATATGTCGTTCTCACCAAAGGTAAGAGACAAGATCGTAATCTTAGAGTACAGTAAGGTGCAGTTATGATCTCAAGGTACTAAGATCATCTCAGCCTCTAGGAACAATCATGTTGTATAATCCTCTCATCAAAGCAGAGCAACATTATGATGGATAAGATCATGGACATGGACAGCAGCATGGTGCAGTATGCAGTAGTGCAACTAGAGGACTAGATGCAGCACAATGATAGGTAAGTTGAAGCAGAATGTCTTCAACTGATCTCATCATTATAGGAGATGATCTACGCTTAGTCAAAGTGTTGACTTCTGTTGTAATTGTACTATCTCTCTCTCTCTTTCTCTGCTAAACTTTGAAGATAAAAGAAGATTTGATCAAAGGGTCTCCCCACACATTGTGGGGTTTGTCCCTGGCTCGCGCCACATCTTGTGTCCTATTGTCTTGGCTTGTCTTCTGCGATTTATATTTGTGTTCTATCTGCAGTTTATTTTAACGCTGATGTGATTGCTAACTGTGAAAATTTAAATAAATTGCTCTAGCATAGAACATACCGAACCTTAACATGCATTCATGGTCATCAATTTATTAACTTTTACTTTTTTTCTAAAAGTTATCTGAACTACTATATAAGCAGTAGTGAATTATATGAATAACAAATTTAACATGTAATCAACATTAAATCACAACATAAGAAACACATATAAGAGCAGCACATGTCAACACCAAATATAAGTCGAAACCCATAAAGGGAAAAACCACTACTTTTGTTGTTGTGATGTAAAGGAAAGCTCCTACTTTCTCTATTACATCAATTTTCTGTAGGCTCCTACCTACAAGAGGCTTCTATCTCAATTTTCTTTTGCAAGCTACAACTTGCTAGGAAGCCCCACTCTCTCTTCTACAGGCTCCAACCTACTCATTTTCATATTACTACCTCAAAGGAGATAGCAATCCCTTGATACATAAAAATTTTAATATGTTGGGTTACTTGGTCTTTAATTCTGAATACCTCCTCGTCTTTGTTTCTGTTATGTACTTAGTTTTTTCTCCTTTACAACTACTTCTCCTCGTCTTTGTTTCTGTTATGTACTTAGTTTTTTCTCCTTTACAACTACTTATCTCCTCAATTCTACTTCACATCTGCTCTTCTTTCTCTTTCTCTCTTTGCTAGGTGATTCACAAATTAGGCCTCACACACAACTTAATCAACTCTAACATTTTTCCATCGAAAAACACATGTTTTTATACACATAACTTGTTGATTGTTAGTATTCCATGAAAGAATCTAAAATAAAAGGCTGACTCTGTGTTCTACTTATTCGTTTCACATTTTCCATATTTGAATACTGAAACAAGATTAATAATCCTCAAATAATATTAAAAAATCAATATCAACCACTTTAATGGTTGTATGAGCGAAGGACAAAACAATGTCAAGAATTTACATCACAACATCTTTAAGCACCTGCATCACAACATTTTCATGCACCTCTACACTTGACCACATATTGCAGCATCACATTCTGATCACAACATATGCAAGACATTCACATCACAACATCTGCAAGATGATACCTCTGACAAGATTTATATCATCAACAATACATACATAGGAGTATTACTAGCAATACAAACTTAGCCATAACACTCTAACATCTGTATTTGACATCAACACACTCATATCTTTGACATGAATAACAAACATATTATCAATTGTGGAGTGCATTCATCAATTGTGGTTTAGTGATTTCGACCAATAGAATGTTGAAGAATCTAGGGAAAATAAGTGGAGTGACATTCTTTGTTACTTGATAACAATTTGTGGAGTTTTTTACTTTTTCTTGTTAGCTTAATCTTCTTCTTATTATTAATGCATGTGTGTGTACTTCATCAAACTACTACCAAAACATAAGAACAAGAACACAAGATGTTGGCTCTCTACCAGGGCCAAAACATCTTCTTCTCTTGAGAGGAAAACCCTTTAGTAAATTTCTCTTATTGAATCTTCTTATTGAACAATGCCAATCCCTAGACCCCTGACTTGAATATCCTCTGAACACAAGTCAAGTCCTTCCTCTTTCCTACACTTTATTTCCCTGACATTTTGTCCTTCTCCTTCCAGCACTTCGTCTTCCTTCTTTCGACACTTCGTTCTTCTTTCAACTGTTGATAGACCTTGTTTCTCTTGCTCTAGAAGAGATACCTTTTGATGAGTCCCTTTTCTTGTGATGATCCCTTCCTCCTTCTTGACCAAACGAGCTCCTTCTTCAAGATGTAGGTGCAGACTTGATATGACTATCCTACAGCCCTAAATTCTCGTATGTGTGGTGGTTTACTTGTTGTTGTGGTCTCATTCCTTCTTCGCTTGATTGGGAGGCCTTATAGGGCTTGTTTACTAGCCCAAACTAGAGAGATATGTCACTATGGAAATCTGATGTTATGACCACAAGCAAACCCTTCCTTTCTCGCACATGTGGTTGTGTTAACCCTAGAAAAGCAGTCCCTTCCACCTCGGCTTCTTTCTCTCTTCCTTCGCTGCCCTAGAAGACCTCTTCTTCATCCTTTTCTTAACCTCTTCTCTTCTTGGATTTTAGAGCTCTTCATTGGTGTTGTAATGGAGTGGACAACCTCTATTTATAGAGGATTGTCCCTCCTTTTAGGCCGACTATAAGGCCAACATGTTAACTATTTGTAAGCCGACTTGTCATGCAAACTTCGGATCTTTTGTTTGGTGGTGTAACATGCTTGAAGGAGCTTCTTTAATGGTGCCTTTGCATAGGAGGAGACTTGACTTTGCTTGGAGGTATTCTCTTGACCCTAATACATAATCATACATGGTGTAACATGCCCTTGGCCTTCAACATTTCATTTTGACTATTTGACTCACCTATAGCACTTAACATGTGTTAGACCTATTTCAATGAGCAAGAAACTCATTGATATATATTATAAAAATAATATTTATTTTCTTGAATAAGTACAAATATCAAAAGTACATTTATGAAGACCGAACCTAGTAATGTTGCCTTCAACACTCCCTCTTAACTAGGGAGGTATTCATACAATATCACAAGGTGTTTGGCTATTATCAATTTTTGAAGAATTCACATAAGAGAAACCAGATTTGCAATCCATCTATTATAGCATCATATCAATCAACATTGTGATAGTGCAAGGCCTTGACTAACAACTCCATCTCTTCATGAGATCATGAGCTACAATGTTGGCGATACCAATGATTTATAGACACCTTCATTATTGTCTCTCAAGGTACATACCCACCCGGGTTTTCTCTGAGTATGACCTTCTAGGACTACTCTTATCTTGGGTTGCCAACCCTCAAAGAATATCGGTCCTGTTGACCACTAGAGTGGCACCTGATGATTATATGAAGACTTCTGCCCAAGGATGATCCAAAGGACACTTGTACCATCAGATATCATCAGTCAACAGAGATTTTTAACTCTACTTCTATCTTCTCACATCTTTCTTGTACCCAGATTCCACACCATGCGAGGAATTGTAACAAGTGATACTAGTAATGATGAGTTTTTGAGTCTGTAACAGGCCTAGGATGTTGGGACTCGATCAGCAAACGAGTACACCTTGGAGTGTTTTTTTTATCTGGTTAATTATCCCTTCTTTTTCAGAGGGAGATAATTTTATGGGTTTTTTCACTCACTTTTTACCCCAAAGTCGGGGTAACAGTTTGAAGGTTGAGACCCTAACACATCTTAGTGTTTAGAGTCGATGTATATTACCATGCTAGATCACACAAAAAATTTCAAGGAATTTGGTTAAATCTATGTAGTCATTTTTTAATTTTTTTGATTATTTGCACTATGGAAATTGCAATAAAAATTGTACTTGTAATGTAATAAGTGATGTCTAGAGAAGTTGTATGGGGTAGGAATAATGAAATTTACACCTCTCACCCTCGACTTTCTACTATGACACACTTTGAGATGTTAAAATGTGTTTTTAACCCTCAAAACCCACTTTTCCTAAGTTTAGTGGGAAATCAAGCAATCAATTAAGCTAGAAATTAAATAAATGGAAAAAAATAAATATCCGCACATGCTAAATGTTGTGGAAATGAGGTGGAAAATTATGGGGGAGTTAAAGTAAAGTCCCAAGGTGATGTGGACTACTAAAATCAAGGAAAGGACACGTGCTCAAATAAAATCGAATTTTTGGCATTAAATGAGAAAATTGCTTACTTGGAAATTCGAATTTGAGAAGTTAATGCACATCTGGGAGGATTTGGAAGAATATTTGGTGGAGATCCACTGGAGTGGCGACTGGTGATTATATGAAGGCTCCATGTCCAAGGGTGATCCAAAGGACACTTGTACCATCAGATATCATCAGCCAACATGTCCTCTTGCCTACTCATGTCTTGGATGCCTTACACATCCTCAAAGAGTATCGAACGCCAGATTATTACCTAATCATCCCATTCTTTCTTCCCAAGTGCAGACAAGAATGTTGTGTCTATCTTATGTCTACATTTCCATTCATGGCTTTCATCTAGACTTACGAATGTTAGTCCTAGTCTAGTGCATGACCCATGAAAGGAAAAAAACACAATTGTCACTCCTTTGTAATCAGGGGTAATCCAAAACTCCCTCTTGATTAAGGACTTGTCAGAGCTCCCTCTTAACTAGGGACTCTTTCAATTATCACAACTTCTTTTTCATGGGACCCTCAGTTGCTTGATCTCTTTCCTCTCTTTGATGTCATGAAGTCTTTGTTCGAACTTCTTCTAGGTAGGGCACCATCCACCGATTACTTTCCTTCCTGGTTTGTCATGTCATTGCTTCCTTCTTGGAAAGTGGCTTTCTTGTCAAACATCAATCTTTCTTGTCATCTGACTACTTCTTTGTCATTTGTCCATGCTTCGGAATACTCTTCTCATGGATTCAATGTTGTACTTGCTTGTTTACATGCTTCAACCTAGTAGCCCATCATGACTTCATGTTGATATAGCTTCAACATTGCTTTTTCTTGTGTTGGATGGCTTCTTTACCACGACATCTTTGCAAAGTAGAATCAGTTATCTGTATCTTTCATATCTCCAAGGCCTTCATAGATGTCAAGGGTCCTTCCTTCCTTTGTCAGAGTTGTCCTGCCTTCTTTTGGGAAATGTCTTTAATGTATCTTGTCAAATAGTGATTCTTTGTGATCATGGTGTTCTTTACATGCTGGATCTCTTTCTTCATGGAGAGATAGGTCAACCACCTTCTACTACTTATGGGAGCACTTCCTCATTTCTTGCTTCTTGGACTAGTTAACATTTCTTCTTCTCATGCTTCTTCGTCAACAATTTTTATACTCCTTAAGTGAGCATATCCTTTTGTTGATCTTCATTCCATGGTAGTACATGCCTTCGAGCATGTCTTTTGTAAAAGAGATTCTTTCATACTTATTCATGTTATAGAACTATTCTCATGATTCAATAATATACATAAAATAACATGACTAAACTTTGATACATACATACCTCATTTTGATTCTCCTTTGATCATCTTAGCTTCATTTGGTTGTCCTTGGTGTGGCCCTTCTTGCTTCATCTTAGCTTGCCTACATATCATTCTTTTCTTGAATCCCATGAATGGGGTTCCCAATGAGACATCTTCTTTGGTTCATGAACCTTCTTTTGAAGATTCCATGATAGGATCTTAAAGAACCTTGCCTTACAAATGTTTCTTTTCTTTTGATGTGGAAGTCTACTAAGATTCTTAATCATGATCAATTTTTATATCATCGTGGATGAGGTCCTATTCTAGGTATGCTCCTTCTACATGAATATCTTGAGCTATATCTAACATGCTCCCATATTCTAGAAGATATTTTTAACCATGCATTTTGTTCTCATTATAAATGCTACTTTTTCATGAGTCTCTAGAACTCTATGTACTCCATGCTTCTAGATTCTAGAAGATGTTTCTAGCCATGCACTTTTCATTTTATTCCTACATGCTCCTATCCTACTCAAAACCTTGAAAGAAGACTTGAAGTAAGGAGTTTGACTTAGTCATAGTAGAGATCTGAAGGATCTTCCTTCTTTGGCTTCTTTTCTTCTTCTTTCACCTCTTGAGTCATATGAGCTTCTTCCCTCTTTCTTTTGGTGTTGTTGTCCTTCTTAAGCTTACGACAATTCCTTTTGTAGTGTCCATATTCTTGACATCCATAGCATTGGATTTTGGACATGTCTTTGTTGTCTGTTCTTTGTGGACCAAATTTGCCAAATTTTCCTTTTCTTTTGGCCATTATAGCAAATCCTTGCTCCTTTGACCCCACATCTTCCTTTGCTTTAAGTCTGGTTTCCACTGTATTGCATAGCGACCACATTGCACTAAGTGTGGTAGCTTCCTTCTTGGCATATATGCTTGATGTGAAGTTACCCCAATCCTCAGGTAGAGCATTGAGTACTACAATCGTCATCTCTCTGTTAGACATGACTTCCGCAAGCTCTTGAAGTTGATCCCTCATTTCAGAGATTTTCATGAAGTAGGGAGCTATTCCTTTGTTATCTTAATTTTGTTCAATTCATTCCTTAGAGATATTACTTCTCCAGCTGTGGGTACCGAGAATAACTCTACTAGCTTATCATAAATTTCTTTTGATGTTTCAAATTTTGAGACGTAAGGAATGAGATTCTTTGATTGATTCTATTAGAATCCTTTGAGCTCTTGTCTCATCCTTATTGTACTTAGCTAAGGATTGGGTTTGTTCCTTAGCAGGGATAGTGATATTCCCTTTGACATGTTCTAGGAGTTCATTCTCCTTGAGAAGTAAATCAGTCGTCTTCATCCATGCAAGAAAGTTATTGTTACCTACCAATTTGTTGCTTTCCTTGCAAAATTACATTGACGTATACTCAGAAGGGGACATATACTTACTTGATAGATTTTGAGATGTAGTGGATTTGCTTTCTCGTTGAAGACTTGATGGCTTGCGTTCCTGGAATCTTGATGTTCTTCAAGTTGCCTGCTCCAAGAGGACTTGCTTGATGAAGTGATTGATGGTAGGCCTTCTTTTCGTTGAGTAGATTTGGCTTGATGCTGCAACATTGTAGATGCCTTTCCTTGATGAGTGTTCTTAAGTTACCCTTTCCTTGATGTGTCACCTTAGCTTTGGTACCATGTTGAAGAATCTAGGGCAAATAATTGGATTGTGATTCTTCATTACTTGATAACAATTTGTGGATTCTTTTTACTTTTTCTTGTTAACTTATTCTTCTTCTTATTATTATTAATGCATTTGTGTGTACTTCATCAAACCGCTACCAAAACATAAGAACAAGAACACAAGATGTTGGCTCTCTACAAGGGCCAAAACCTCTTCTTCTCTTGAGAGGAAAACCCTTTAGTAAGTTTCTCTTATTGAAGCTTCTTACTGATCAATGCTAAACCCTATACCCCTAACTTGAATATCGTCCAAGCACAAGTCAAGTCCTTCCTCTTTCCTGCACTTTATTTCCCCAACACTTTGTCCTTCTCTTTCCGGCACTTCGTTTTCCTTCTTTTAGCACTTTGTTCTTCTTTCAATTGTTGATAGACCTTATTTCACTTTCTCTAGAAGAGAAACCTTTTGATGAGACCCTTTTCTTGTGATGATCCCTTCCTTCTTCTTTTCCAAATGAGCTCCTTCTTCAAGGTGTAGGTGCAGACTTGATATGATTGTCCTGCAACCCTAAATTCTCGTAGGTGTGGTGGTTTACTTGTTGTTGTGGCCTCTTTCCTTCTTCGCTTGAGTGCCTTCCTCTTCGCTTGATTGGGAGGCCTTATAGGCCTTATTTATGAGCCCAAAATAGAGAGATATGTCACTATGGGTTTCTGTTGTTATGACCACAGGCAAACCCTTCCTTTCTCGCATGTGTGGCTGTGTTAACCCTAGAAAAATAGTCCCTTCCACCTCGTCTTCTTTCTCTCTTCCTTCACTGCCCTAGAAGACCTCTTCTTTGTCCTTTTCTTAGGCTCTTCTCTTCTCGGATTTCAGAGCTCTTCATTAGCGTTGTAATGGAGTGGACAGATACTATTTATAGAGGATCGTCCCTCCTTTTAGGCCGACTATAAGGCCAACAGGTTAACTGTTTGTAGGCCGACTTGTTATGCAAACTTCGGATGGTTTCTTTGGTGGTATAACATGCTTGAAAGAGCTTCTTTGATGGTGCCTTTGCATAGGAGGAGACTTGACTTTGCTTGGAGGTATTCTCTTGACCCTAATACATAATCATACATGGTGTAACATGCCCTTAAGGCCTTCAACATTTCCTTTTGACTATTTGACTCACCTATAGCACTTAACATGTGCTAGACTAAGACCAAACCTAGTTACATTTTCTTCAACACAGAAAACCTTCAATACCCCTTTGCCATCAATGAGAATTCTGCCAACAATCTCCCCCTTTGGCATTGATGGCAACGTTGATTTGGTCCTTCCCCGTTTTTCTTGAGAATCATATTTCTCCTTGTCTCTGTTGAGAATCTTTTCTCCTTAGTTCTCCCTAAAAATAATTTCTCCTTACCTCCTGTTGACCATTGGAGTGGCACCTGCAGATTATCTGAAGACTCCATGCCTAAGGATGTACCAAAAGCTACTTGTACCATAAGAGATCATCATACTTCCAGAGTTTTTCAACTCTACTTCTTCTTCTTATCATTTTATGTTGTACTCAAATTCCACAATCCCTGCGGGGACAATGTAAAAGTGATGCTAGTACGAGGAGTCGAGTCATGTAACAAGCCTGGGTAGCATGGGACCTTATTATCAAGTGAGTATTATTCTGGGAGGTTTTTTTCACTTGGTTAATTATCATCTCCTTACGAGGACTTAATAATTAATTGAATTTTTTTCTCCAAACATAACACAAAAGTCAAAGTATGGCTTGATGGTGAGGCCTTGGGTGAGTCACAATGTCTAGAGTCATTGTATATTAGCATACTAGATCACACAAAAAAATTCGTGGAATTTGATTTGGTCTAGGGGATATTTTTTAATTTTTAAAATTTCTCGCGAGGTGGAAATTGGAATAGAATCTGTATATGAAATGTAGTAAGTGATGTCTAGAGAAGTTGTATGGGGTATGAGTAATAAAAATTGCACTTCTCACCCTCAAATTTCTACTATGACACACTTTGAGGGGTTAAAAATGTGTTCTATACCCTCAAAACCCGCTTTTCCTAAGTTTAGTACAAAGAGTGGCAATAAATTAAGCCAACAATTAAATAAATGGAAAAACATAAATATCCACACATCCTAAATGATGTGGAAATGAGGTAGAAAATCATGGAGTTAAAGTGAAGTCCCAAAGTGATGTGGACTCCTAATATCAAGGAAAAGACACGTTCTCCAAGAAAATCAAGTTTTTGGAGGGGACCACGAGTTTCTCAAAGGGAAAACACATTTATTGAGGAAAGGAATTTGAATTTCCTTGGTGAGTTATGTTTTAGTGGGCTTTGAATTGGAGTTTCATTGAAGATGAGTGGAGAGTGGTCTCCTACCGCTCCACTCCCATATACACTTGTCCCTCTTCAACGAGTTAGCTCCTCTCAAAGATTGCGTGGTCCTCTCTGGGGAATTCGAATTGCATGAGGGAGCTTTGAGATTGTCATCATCACACTTGGCATTTGGTTCTTCATTGGGATCTCCACCCATTCTCCTATATAATTGAGCCTTGGGCTCTCATATTATATCTTTGCAATGAGCTATTGTGTTTGGGGAAGCTCTGCTTCTATGTACTCTTGTTCTTCATTTGAATGAAAAGACTTTGGGGTTCATTCATGATTGTTATTCCATTGGAGCATGTGCTCGGTTCATTGATGGTATAATCCTCTCTACTTGTGCCCTTGAATTGTATTTCATTTCCTCAAATGCTTTTATAGAATTGTAGATGTATAGATATCTTACATTTACAATCGGTTTATGAATATGCTCTAGGTGTAGACTACCTCTAGTTGTTTTCATATCAATTTCTAGAGTTATCTCACCATTGTTTATTCATTTAATCCATATGGGCTAATGTGTGTTGGAAGTTTTGTAGAGGATCATTGTTGAATCAACTAGCAAGCATGAGGGGAAGTCTTCAAGAGACCAACCCACTCTTGGCATTGTTTTAAAGGAGATTTCATTGTTATTTGAATTTCATAACTCTAATATTTAGAAGTACTTGTTCTTGTAGGGTTCTCTTTTTACATAGTTTATGCATAAGTCAAAATATCAAAAAATCCTTTATATCTTTTGATCTTGTGCTTTCATCTCTTTACCTAGCTAATCAAGAGCTTCTTATAAGCTAGACAAGTGATGAGGTCTTTTCCCATCACTTGATTTAGTTTTTGTATATTATTTTGTAGCATTATCACCCAATTACATGCTCTCTTTTTCACACTAACTTTTGTTTTAGTTTTGCAGCCCTAACAATCTTTTTTGTAGGTCATCTCAAGCTTCAAGTCTCATTCCAAGGAGGTCGTGGGCATTAGGAGAGTTTGTGAAAGAGGCTAGGCCACATATTATTTTGGAGCTTGTATTCTCTAGTTGTAGAACCTATTCATCTATTTTGAGGCTCCCATACTTGAAGAGATTTCCTTGTTGTTTCAAGATCTCAAATTGTATTTTCCCATCAATTCTTTGGCCAACCTTCTTTGAGGCTCTAACCATCATTGTAAAACATAATAAAATTTCTCTTTTGTGGGAGCATGGTCCTTACCCATTATCATCCGTATCTCTCCATTTAGGGAGAGAATTTGTGGTTGGATTGTGTTAATTTTAGGTATGTTCTATGCTTAAAGCAATCTATTTCAATTTTCACAGTTAGCTCAATATCTTTTCCAGATTAGCAATCACATCAGCATTAAAGTAAACTGCAGATAGAACATAAACATAAATCGCAGAAGACAAGCCAAGACAAGAGGACACAAGATGTGGCGCTAGCAAGGGACAAACCTCAATGTGGGAAAACCCTTGATCAATTCTTCTTATATGTTCTTCAATAGTTCAATAGAAGGAGAGAGAGATAATACATTTACAATGGAAGTCAACACTTTGACTTATCTAGATAAGAGCATAGATCATCTCTAAGAAGATTATACATGAGATCCGTTGAAAACATGTTGCTTCAACTGATTCTCCAAGGTGACTCCTTCACCTGTCGTTGTGATGCATTTCGTCATCATGTTGCACCTTACCGTGCTGCACCATGCTACACCCATCATCACTACGCTGCATCTCATCATGCTTCATTAATCATGACTGTATTGCATTATGTGCCATTGTTGCACCATGTCTCCATATTGACTTATGTATTGGCTGAATCTTGCTTGCTTGTTGTCCCTAGCTTGCTTGTTGTCCTTAGCATGCTTGTTGTCCTTTGCATGCTAGTTATCTCTTGCATGCTAGCTGTAACATTGCATGCTTGGTGTATTTGCTGCTAAGTACCATACAACTATCCCAATGTCAGTTAGTTGTCCCTTGCATGCTACTCTCCTTCAAAGACAGATGCTCTTACAGTTCCCAGCAGTTCTGGTAGTTCCGACAATTCCGACAGTTCTGGCTGTTCCCGACATTTCCCAGAGTTCCGACTGTTTCGTTTGTTCCGCCAGTTCCGACAGTTCCAGCTATTCTGGCAGTTCCGATAGTTCCCAATAGTTCCAACGGTTCCGGATTTTCCCGGCAGTTCCGACTATTCCCAGCAGTTCCAGCTATTCCCAGTAGTTCCGACAATTCTGGCAATTCTGACTATTCCCAACAGTTCCAACAGTTTTGGCTTTTCCCAACAGTTTCGACAGTTCCCGGTAGTTCTGACAATTCCGGCTATTCCCGCCAGTTCTGGCTTTTGCCCTCTGGATTCGGGCAGCATTGTCCCTTAAGATCTCTCCTCCTACTAAAACCCAAAGACAATTAGAGAGGAAGAGATCCCAAGTGTGTTGAAATGACTTGAAGGCCAACTCTATTTATACTAAAACGTTGAGAACAAGTGAGATTTATTTGGTTGCTGGCCGACCTTGATGAATTGTCCCATAACACAAATAAATTCATATCTCCATGAATACTTATCGGAATCGGATGATCTTTAGATCAATCCTACACCTCTCGATGAGAGGGATCCAAGAAAAATATCAGCTTCCATTAATAAGATGGCCCACATGGATTTTGGCCCTAATTTCCAATTTTAACACTCCCTCTCAACTAGGGAGAACTCCATCCGCTGATCCATATGTCCGAATGTACTATCTCTGCCATCAGTGCCCTACACTACTCTGCTTTGCTTTGCTCTACTGAACCATGAAGAAGAAGAATTGATCAAGAATGTCTCATACCATTCTCTACTGACCCGAAGTCAGTTTCATTTGAAGAGTGTGTCACATCACTCTTACTGGCCCGAAGTCAGTTTTATTGATCCTAGATCTATATCACAAGAGAGTGTCTCAAACCACTCATACTAATCCCAAATCAGTTTGATCCCAGATCAATGGAGGTCATCCTAGCATAGGCAGTACGGTAGATATATCGATGCATCTATTGATAGTACTACTATGGTCCCTAACCCCATTTCCCTACTCATTGATAAAATGAGAGGTACTTCCCATGAGTCCTAGATTGCATGGGTAGGATGCCTCAACAGGAGAACTAATCATCCTGTCCACAAGAGAATGAATCACCCTGCCCCATAGTTGCCACAGGAGAACTAATCATCCCGGCCCATAGGAGAACTAATCATCCTATTTCACAGTTGCCACGGGAGAACTAATCATCCCGGCCCATAAGAGAACTAATCATCCTGTTCCACAGTTGCCACAGGAGAACTAATCAACCCGGCCCACAAGAGAACTAATCATCCTGTTCCACAGTTGCCACAAGAGAACTAATCATCCTGACCCACAGGAGAACTAATCATCCTGTTCCATAGTTGCCACGGGAGAACTAATCATCCTGTTCCATAGTTGCCACGGGAGAACTAATCATCCAGCCCATAGAGAACTAATCGTCATGTTCCATAGTTTCTACGGGAGAACTAATCATCCCGGCCCACAGGAGAACTAATCATCTTGTTCCACAGTTTCCACGGGAGAACTAATCATCCCGGCTCACAAGAGAACTAGTCATCCTGTTCCACAGTTGCCACGAGGTATCACAGGGGAAGGTTGAACCTGTCATCTTCTACATAGCGCACCACCGGGGGAGGGTTAGTCACCTTGTGGTCGTATGTTGCTCCAGTAAGTACCCCAAGCCCCACAAAGCTCCCAGAGCTGAATACATGCAACATGTAGGACCCTTATAAGAAGGTCTCTCAACGACTCCAAGTTGTTCAAGAAAGTCACAGATTTGACATTTCCCTGGGGCTTTGACAAAATTTCTGCGACCTGTACATCAGTCTTAATGCGATGGAGCCTCCTCACTCATCGACTTACCATATTCCAGATAAGACAGTATCTGATGTCTTTCTGTTGGAGCAATCATTGAATACAAGATTCCTCAATAATCGAATCCCCCCTCTGGTTGTCACAAAGCATCATAGTGGTATTTATCATGTGTACAAACAACTCACTTAAGAGCTTTTGCAACCATGCAACTTCACACGAGATCATACTCGTAGCTATGTATTCAGTCTCGACGGTGTTTATAGCAACCAACTTCTGCTTCCTACTCATCCATGATATCAAAGCAGAATCCAAAGAGAACTAGCACTGAGAATTGCTCTAGTGATCCTCCACACTGCCTACCCAGTCAACATTCGAATAATCATGCAGTTTCATATTTCCAGTAGTGTATGTCAATCCATGAGAGATTGTGCCCCGAAGATACCTCAGAAGATTCTTGGCACCAATCTAGTGAGGCTCAACCAAATATGAGCTCATCATGCTAACTACAAAACATATATCCGAACAGAAGTTCACTACGAACATCAATGCGAATGAGTTTATGAAACTCAGGGGCATTTCCCAAATCTAGTCCGACATCACTACCATATAACTTCTGAAAGTTAAGATCCTCAAGGTAGTCACAAGCTTGCAGTTTATCGTTCCACATCCGAAATCCAACTCCCTCTTACTTCTGCAAATGAGAGGGTCTGCACCTGTTAGAAATAGGTCGTCCTCATAAGGTGCTGGTATGAGAGGTCTATCATCCACAACCTTCAAACAATGTTTTAGATCGGCTTCACTCTTAGTGATCTCAGCATCTGACAGCTATCAATCCTCTCATACTATGCTCGGGGAGTTTTGCTTCAAGCCATATAGGTCTTTCTTCCACCTGCATAAGTCAGTTCCTGATCATCAATATCAAACCCCTCGGGTTGTTCCAAACCTGTGGACCTGCTACATGAGGGGAATGGTCCCCTTGTAAGAAATTCCTTCGGTACATCTCAGACATGTACTTTCATGCTCTTTTTGAATTCAGGCATCCCTGTCACTATTTGAATCACAGACCTCTGGTGCTATGTGTCAATGGACATGGTCCCTAGTGGACTTCCTGCAACTTGATACAACCCTGAACTCAAAAGCATCTTTGAAAATTCTATTTTTAAACACGTACCTTTCCATTGATGAGTGCCACCTCGTAACCTTTGACTTCCATTGCTGAAATGGACACCAGGTTCTTCTTGCAATCAGGTACATAAAAGAGATTTTGTAAATGAATTGAGTTAGCGTCATTCAATTGAGGGGTAACATTCCCTACACCCTTTTTGGGATAGGTGGCATCGGCTCCAAGTATAATCCAACAATTGTTTCCATCTCTACCAAATTACAGAGTGCACCCTTCTATCCGATGAAGTGCCTTGAAGCACTACAATCAATAAGCCAGATTCCCAAAGAATCTGAAGGAGAGGGCCAATACAAGATAATGCTTCTTTATCTTATCAAAAACAATATTTGATTCTTCATACCTGGGGTTCCTTGCTTTCTTTGAAGAATCGGCCATTTCCTTGATGACCTGCATTACCTGTCATTCCTTTGATCATTGAAGATGTCCCTGGAATGATTGTTATCTTCATCAAGAGATGTGTCTCTGCCATTCAAACACTCCTTCGCATAATGGCCGAACATATTGCAACCAAGTCATCTGCCTTTCCTTCCACCCTTAGATCCGTACTTCCCAATGAAGTGATCTTTAGGTAGGCCATCAGAAACTTTCATTGCGCCATTTTGAGAATATTCTCTGCTTCGACTTCACCCTTGGTGAATTTGAAGAGGGATGAGGAATCCACTGATCCTTTTTTCCTTTCACAACTGTCTTCGGTGATTTCTCTTTCACTCTTGCTTGGGCATTGTCTTCACCTCAACTCTGATACCATGTTAATTTTAGGTATGTTCTATGCTTAGAGCAATTTATTTCAATTTTCACAGTTAGCTCAATATCTTTCCAGATTAGCAATCACATCAACATTAAAGTAAACGGCAATAGTGCAGATAGAACATAAACATAAATCACAGAAGACAAGCCAAGACAAGAGGACACAAGATGTGGTGCTAGCCAAGGACAAACCCCAATGTGGGCAAACCTTTGATCAGTTCTTCTTATATGTTCTTCAATAGTTCAACAGAAGGAGAGAGAGATAGTACGTTTACAACGAAAGTCAACACTTTGACTTATCTAGATAAGAGCATAGATCATCTCTAAGAAAATTATACATGAGATCAGTTGAAGACATGTTGCTTCAACTAATTCTCCAAGGTGACTCCTTCACCTATCGTTGTGTTGCATTTTGTCATCATGTTGCACCTCACCATGATGCACCCATCATCGCTATGCTGCATCTCATCATGCTTCATTAATCATGACTATACCCATCACTGTATTGCATTGTGTGCCATTGCTGCACCATGTTGCCATACTGACTTATGTGCTGGTTGCATCTTGCTTGCTTGTTGTCCCTAGCATGCTTGTTGTCCTTTGCATGCTTGCTGTTGCATGCTACCTATCTCTTGCATGCTAGCTGTAACATTGCATCCTTGGTGTATTTGCTACTAAGTACCATTCAACTGTCTCAATGTTAGTTAGTTGTCCCTTGCATGCTACTCTCCTTCATAGATAGATGCTCTGACAGTTCTCGGTAGTTCTGGCAGTTCCCGACAATTCCCAATAGTTCCGACAGTTCCCAGCAGTTTCAGTTGTTCCGGCTGTTCTGACAGTTCCGGTTGTTCCGGCTATTCCAGCAATCTCGGCAGTTTTGGCAGTTCCCAGCAGTTCTTGGCAGTTCTGGCATTTTTGGCAGTTCCGACTTTTCCCGATAGTTCCAACAGTTCCCAACAATTCCGGCTTTTGCCCTCTGTGTCAGCGTTCCCAGCTGTTCTGACAGTTCCTGTAGTTCCGGCTGTCCCTGGCAGTTCTGGCTATTCCCGGCAGTCCCGATAGTTCTGGCAATTCCATCTATTCCCGGCAGTTCCAACAGTTCTGGCTTTTTCGGGCAGTTTCGGCAGGTCCCTGCAATTCCGGCTATTTCGGGCAGTTCTGGCTTCTGCCCTCTAGATTAGGGCAGCGTTATCCCTTAGGATCTCTCCTACTAAAACCCAAAGACAAATAGACAGGAAGAGATCCCAAGTGTGTTGAAATGACTTGAAGGCCACCTCTATTTATACTAAAACGTTGAGCACAAGTGGGGTTTATTTGGTTGCTGGCCGATTTTGATGAATTGTCCCATAACACAAATAAATTCATATCTCCATGAATA
Source organism: Pinus taeda (assembly GCA_000404065.3). Lineage (NCBI taxonomy): Eukaryota > Viridiplantae > Streptophyta > Pinopsida > Pinales > Pinaceae > Pinus > Pinus taeda. The sequence continues at coordinate 149,759 of APFE030952695.1, read as the reverse complement.
CTTATCGGAATCGGATGATATTTAGATCAATTCTACACCTCTCGATGAGAGGGATCCAAGAAAAATATCAGCTTCCATTTTTAAGATGACCCACATGGAGTTTGGCCCTAGTTGCCAATTTTAACAGATTGACTTCTTGGCTTTAACATTTCCATTTTCTTTCACATCACATTCATGTTTTAATTGGGAAGTAACACAAATCACATTTCCTTTTCTTCAAGTTTGCTACATGCTTTAAGCTTGCACCACACAAGTTTCAAGTTTACATTTCCAGTTGCAAAGCAATTTACTCTTACTTTATGCAAACATCTGTATTATTTTTAGCAAACTTTGATACATTTACCTTGGCACTTGTCTAAGTAATCCATGCTTTATTTTCATGTCACATTTCCATTTTGAGTATATTGAAGCATTGTGTATTAGACAAATTTATTTTCTAAAACAACTATTTACTTTCATGTCAAGCTAATCTTCTTTTCTCAAGTTTAAAGTTCTTTTTGCAAAACTATTGTAGGCATCAATCTTATCTCAATTCATTTTCAAAGCATTGCAATTTACATTGAGTAATTTTACATGCGTTTTATTGGCTCATTATGCAAACACATACATTTCAAGCTTCATTTGCTTTAGTTTGTTACTGGTTCATCATTTATCTTTAGCAACTCACAATTTTAGTTGTTCAGGAAACTTATGCATCTTGTGTTTACTTGAGAAACTATACAAGTGATCTTGTGGAGCATATTTACTTGAAGCAGTTCTATCTTTTACATAGCACTTGTAAACTCACTTGCATATCATATTAGGCATTCTAATTTAGTTTCATTTTAAACAAATTAACCTCCAAGCATAAGCTTGGCTGATAGAAATCATAGGAAAAAGACTTTATTGGAAAGTTTTTCCAATTGGTACGAAGTAAGGCAAAGGTGTGTGACCCTGCAATTGTGAAGGTGGTTTGTCCTCTTATAGGAACGAAGGTACACGCTAGCTAGCAAGACTCAAGGGAAGGGTATCGTTAACAACACCATCATGTCCTCAGCCCCTTTTTCTTATAGTCACCCCAATTTTTACCCTTTGACAAGAGCTCAAGAGGAAGATCTCTCACCTAGATTAGGCATTTAGATTAGAAGTAACCAAGATAATTGTATCCAATTTTAACTTAGGTGCATTTCATATTAACACGTCTTATTGTTTTACTTGCAAATAATAATTACACTTGTCATTTATGAATATGTGTTGAATTGGATACTTTGAGCAAGTATCATCTCATTGTGCAAGTAGAATTCTAATTGGTTTCCTTTGCAAGATAGTATTTCTTTGTGTACTTTGGATTAATAAGTGATCTTATATCTTGAAAGCATTTTGATATCTTGCATTGATATTTTATTTTGCTAACATCTTTTGTTTCATTTTCAGGATTACTTGTGTTTCAGTTTGAAGCACCTTATTTTACTTTGAGCAAGTATCATTCATTTTTGAAAATATTTTGAAGGCACTGGTTTTACATATGCTTATTATTATCTCATGTGTTGATGGTTATTGAAGTAGATTTTAATTCATATTGCTCATATTGTATTTGTTTGTAATCTCAAAAAAATAATCCATTTCACTCTAATATCTTCTAAAAACCTCATATCTTTTAACTTAGTTTTCCATTTAGGGACCACCCCCCTTAGCTAAACCTAGGAGATACGGAGAGAGTTTGGAATAGGTGACATCCCCTTCTCTTAATTGTGCCACCAACCACACCCTGTGGGGTTAAAATCCTTTTTCACTAACGGGTAGGTGTAGGCGAGGCACATGAGACTGTTGAATTTCTCCAGAATCACAGCTACAACGTGATGAGCTACAGGAGAAGAGTAATGTTTCTATGCCATTCAACAAAACAACTTCAAATGTTGATTCCAAACCACTTAGCGATACAATTCCAAGTGTAGAAGTTGTACGCAACCAAGCTCAACTTTCTTGTTCCATGTCAATCATCAAACCGTAGGAGGAAATCCAATGTAACAAAAATTGACGTGGTTTAGGATATGACAAAGATGACAACAACTTGCATATCCCAGATTATTCAAAACCAATCAAGTTCATCAATGGAGGATTTCTTGATCAAGTAACATCAGAAAGCCATGAGAAAGTTGAAGAAAAGCCAAAATGAAAACACTGTCAAAGAACAAGTCATATGGAAGATCATTGTTTTGATCTCCATCCTTGTCACCATGGTGGCAAGAAAAATCACTCATCAAAAAGATGTTGCAAACAAAACCAACCAACTAGATTGAAGATCAGTTATGTAGAAATTTGAATAATATAACACTTATTCACAGAGATTATCCTGATTATACACTATTTGCGGAATGCATGCATAATACATAACCTCCTCTACCATTGATCATCAATTTGCGGAATTAAAAAAAAACAATCGCATGCGCACATTGAAACATCAATCACACATATCAACACAGTATGTAATGGGGAAAGCATACAGCTGAAAACCCCCAACTATCTGTATATTATAATGATAGATAACATGTAACAATACATAGTACAATACTCCTCAAAAGTACTCAGTACTATCTCCACATGCTACACACAAACTAGCTCAGATCTGAACAAGTCACGGGTTCAAATCTCCTCCACTGTTTGCCTGCCTCTACTGCGCAATCCAAGTTGAGAATGGATCAGATCCAAGTTCGAATTCCCTTGGCTTGTACTGCACAATCCTCATTGGAAATCTCAATCAATGATTGTGCAAATCTCATGCACAGCTATAGTCACAACTGATAGTAGTCTCACCCTTTCACCCACCTCTAACACTTGTCTCTACTGAACTGTCCATGCACTGAGTTAACTGATGTATTCTTTAGTTGATTTATGAGTTAATAATTAGTGAATTAATTAATAATTAATTCACACCACTCATCACTAGTGTATTTGTTAGTTAGACTAAATACAACTAGTTCAACTAAGTTAAACTGAACACAACTCCATCAACTCCTCATTCAACTCCACCAAACTCAATCACTTGAGTTCTAACTGAAGTCCTTCATGCAATAGCTCAACTAACCCATAAGGAAAGTGTATTTCCTTCTGGTAGTTGCATGTGCCACATCCGTAGCTCGAACTGAAGTGCTGTAAGAGGATAAGATAATGTTTATAGTCCAAATATTATTAAGAGCTAATAATATTCGACTGTTCTATTTTTTGACTGACAGTCTAAAAATAGACTCCGCCCATATGTCTAAAAATAGAGGTCCATCTATTTTTACCAACATGACCAATCATCCATAAATAACATCCTGCAACTCATAGACCATGATCCATATGTCTACAAATAGACTTTGCGCCAAAAATAGCCTGTGGGACCACTTAGTGAAGGCGACTTCTTTTCACTAAGCTCCATCATCTTGTTGCATTTTCAACAATTAGTAAGCATGACAATGCAATTGGTTTGTTGAAATTTCAGTATACCAAATAATTATTACCATCGTTGATCCACGATTGCGGCTAGAACATGCCATGTTCTAATTGGCAGGGTGAAGAGGCTCTCCATTTTCAACTACCAGCTGCCTGCGATATGTTGTTCCTGATAAGAGCTTCCGACGTTTTTGAAAATAATATTTTCTACATCTGAACTTGATTCTAAATCTAGATCATGCAAATAATTTTCATACATTTTTATTCAAATTAACATGGATTAAAAAAATCAATTAGATAATCGAAATATAAATAAAATTTGAACTTACTTGAGATGGAAAGGGAGAACTCCGCGAAGGAATTTGATTAGTAAGTACACAAACCCATTAAATCTAAAATGCCTAAATTAAAAAATCCTAATTCTGAATCAGTAGAGAAATTTAAACCCTAATGTTAAAGTGATTTTCAATATTGCTTTAATATGAAATATGGACAAGGGCAACCATTGATGGAAAGAGGGTACTGACTGTCCTCCGGCAGTTCTCCCGCTACTAGCAATATGGACAAGAGCAACCACGCTTAGTGGAAGGTCTTACCCTGCTTCTGGGCCTCCTGACAGTTGAGCAAGCATCCTTCGCAGAGGAACTCGACCCAGTTGAACTGGAACCCCTCCGCGCATTGTTCTGCCAAAGCAACTACCAGTGTTGGTACTTCATCGCCGTGATATTTTCTCATTACTTTACTAGCCATGAGTTGGGTGGCTACACACACCCCTTTATCCTTGATATTATTGATAGCGTACCCCCTCTCTTTCTTCTCAAGCTTATATCTTTTCTTCATGGATTTTGCTAGAGCCAAGTCGCTGATTTTTCCTGCTATCGTCGCGAGGTCCTTTCCCTTACAAGGAAGCTGAGAAATTTGGTGGATGAGATCTGTCGTGATGGGAATAGGCTCCTCTAGCCATAAGTACCCACCATGCACCAGGAAAAGCAGCTGCCTGATGACAAAAATTGTGATGGGCACATGGTGTAAATGTGGTATCCATAGCAGATGAAGCAACCTGGCCTTTTCCACACTGTGCAGCCATTTTCGTAGCACCAATGTTATCGTTGGCCCCTCCGTATTCTATTTCATTAGGCTTTCCATCTCTAAGTGGGGGAACTTCTCATTGTCCACAAGGTCCCAATCTTCAAATTTCAGGGTAGGCACACGTCCTAGGAGTAGACCCTCAAAGGTGATTCCATCGAGGAGGAGCGGGGTCTGGAGTGCACTCTTCATTGCATCCAGATCCTTCGGTACCTTAGCTTTCCCTTTTCGCGGAGGAATGTACTTGGGCAATTTTGTTGCAGAGTGCATCGGTTGGATGTCCGCCTCCACGTCTTCTTCTTCCTCTACCTCGGTGATGAGAGCCTGTAAGACCTCCTCCTCTTCAGCTGTCTCAATGGTGATATCCTTGCCCTTTTCCTCCATTGATAGCTTACTGAACTATATATTCCTTGGGGACATGCGCATTGGTCCCATTGCATGTTTATATTTTTTCGGTCTCGGTGTCTGAGGTGATTTCGGGATTTCTGGCGCAACCCCAGTACCTTTGGGAACATCATGTACCATATGGGTCGGGCGGCCTCGCCAACGATTCCTTCTTCAAAGCCCAAACCTCCCCTGGTAGCCGTCATATTGTCTGTACTGTATGCGGTCTTTTACAAACTTAGGGGCTCGAATATCGCTTGGTGCTCAACACTCTGTGCTCTCTTCAACTGCTCAAGTCTCAAGTGAACAAGTGTTGTCTCGTGGCTAGCCCTTAGAGTTTAATAACGCCTTTTGAATTCAAATTCGATTGTCCCCCCCAATTCTAGGCCATCAATGCTTTCTTAGCGGCAGATTTTCCGAAACCTTGGCCATAATTGTTGTCTTAAATGTCTGCTTCCTGCTCCATTTGGCCTCAAACTGGACATCCCATCATGAACAATGACACCAACAGTCACTTCCCAGCCTACCCACGTGGAAGCATAGCCCTCTGTGCGCAGGCGTGAACCTTGTGACATGTTGACTCTATGCGCACCTCCCTTATCGCCTAGCTCACAAGCAGACTCTTTTATAGTCCCGTGCTCCCTTTCAACTACCTAGAGCGTTGAGACTGTCCTTCTGACAGCTAGTCAGGTGGTCGAACCACCCGTGCAGGGCTCCATTTCACCCCTCAGGATAATACACAGAAAACCCTTAGTTTTCTTCGTGAAAATCGGCGTCGCGTGCTCTACTCTATGTAATGCGTTCCCCTGGTTACTGTGTTTGGTGATATGTGGTCCTAACCATGGCAACAAACTAATCAATTCTTGGCGATAATCTTCTAATTCATTGGTATGATCATCCGCACCTTGCCTTTCCATCCTTGGTTTATCGATGAGACATGCTTGCTTGATCTCGTTTTCCAGCCTCTTGACCTTTGCATCCATCAAAATGCTTTTCTTCCTTAGTCATACCTAGTCTTTTCCGAGTTCACGAAGTCTAAGGTTCCCTTGCCGAATGGATTCCTGAAGCCCTATGTGTTCTACCCCGCGTAGCTGTGTGATTTCTTTGTCCTGGGCTTCGCGCACTGTCGCACCTGCGATTGCTATTATGTGTGGATTCATCATTGTATGCCCCTAAAAAATTATGATCCCTACCATATTCCTCAACCTTATAATTGTTTTGTGGTCAGGTTTTTGCACATGGTCCTATAGGCCCATCGAATCGCTAGTACGCGCAGGTCCCAGTCAATGCGCCTCACCTGGTGAGCCCTGTTCAGCACTTCACACACCCTGTCGAATGCTTCTCTGGGGATAGTCCTTGGCGCACTTCGCCTTTCCTGTTGCTACATTTTGTTCCCATTCTCTACTCTGGGAGGGGTGTGCACTTGTGTGGGTTGCATGTCATATGTCTGTACCCCTCGGGAAAGGTGGGTGCGCAAGTTGTTCTGCCCCTGGTAACTGGCTCTCATCCTTAGCTAGGGTTTTCCAAATCGTAGGCACATCATCCTCTTGCATCCGCACCAGTCCTAAAAAATTCTCTGATGTGTACTCCACCACCTTACGAGCGTCGCGCGTAGTGCCCATTTCAGAGCATCGAACCATTGTTGTTCTGGTACAACACTTTCAAATTTGTTCAGGAATTCATCCACCGATGTCAACCCATCATATGTAGGCAGATCCCTTACATCTGTTGTCACATAGCGCAGTGATTTAACCATCACATTGAAATTAAGTGTTGTTACTTCGTGCAGCCAATTCTGCCATCGCTCTATCTCTCTGTCTGAATCCGAAGTGCAGTAGCTTTCGCGCTACCATGAAATCCTACCATCTGCAGTTGGGTTTACCCAATCCTGTTCTCACATGGTTATCTTGTAGATGTAATCAAGATCGTCATTATTATCATCATCACGCACTGGTTCAGTGTATCGCACTCCTTCAGCTGGATCTAGTGGTACTACTATGCGTAGTGACTTTTTCTCAAAGACCATTTTGTGCTTCTTTAGATTTATGACTCCATCCATTTCAGTGGCTCAGTCTATTCATAGTAGCGTGGGATAGGGATTATTGTCATCAACAATCTTTGTCACTTCAAAATACGCCTACATGCTTGCACCTTCAATATCCAATGTTACCCCTTGCAATCTTCCCATGGGCAAGATATTTTGTTGGTTCGTCATTCGCAACTGAATAGGAGACCATTGTAGTGCGGGGCTGCCCATGCATTCCCATGTTTGTTTTGGAAGTACATTCGCATTCGATCTGAGATACAGGATTACCTAATCCATTTCATACTCATCGATTTGCGCAGTCAACCTCATTTCCTTTCCTGTGTGCAATGCATGCTTTCCAAGTTTCTGAACCAAACGCGGTTCTCCTGACCCCACACACCTAGTGATAAGTTCTTGTAGTCCTTTTACTGCCTTGCTGTCACGTAGTAGTTTCATGCATGTCTCTAGAAAGGTAGTGAGTATTGAAGGATCCATCCCTGGTTCTAGTTGATCCTTACTAACTGAAGTGGAGGCCTCCATGAAGCTCTTCTTAGCTTCCATGAATGTCTCCTTCACGCATTCTAAATCAAATTCAGGTTCCTTTGTAGGAGGCTTGCGAACCCATGCACTTTCTTCTGACTGCTTACCTTTATCATCGCCAGTGGTCATACCACTCCTGAGCACTATGTTTACATTCGGGTCTTCTTCGCGCAGCTCAGACCTCATCATCTGCAAATTCAAAGTCGGAGGAGGTTGGAGTACCCCTTTTCGCGCAACCTCGCTATCAAGGTAGGGCAGTGTTATGCCTCATGATCAAACTGAGTACAGTACAAACATGATTTCCTTGTTGAGTTCATACAATCGTGGGCATAGTGCCTTAGCCCTCCGCAATTGTAACAAATTAGTTGTCCACAACCCCTTCTTGACCCGATTCCACCTCGACCTCATCCGTGCCCCTGAAATCTAGCACACGCCATTCCTGCATTTGGGTCGAGGGCTCGTGTTTCAGTCTGCACCCTGTAGATAGGAGTTTGATCCATCATTAGTTCGTAGCTTCTGCAGGTGCGTTCATCATGGCCTATCGACCTGCAGAAATTACAAAACAATTGTTGGGACGTCTGCGTATACTTCTGCAATAGATGACAATTATCCGTAGTGTGTTTTCCTCCTATCTGACAAATCACGTACCATAATGTAGGTGTCGTTCTTGTGCCTCAGGTCTTAATGGCATCGATCCTCCTCCTGCCAAGTAATTCGCGAACACTGGACAGTGGTCCTTGTCATGCCCCTAGCCTTTGCATTTAATGCACCATACCTCCTCGTGCACCTTTGGCTGAGGTGTCTTGTCCTGTTTCAAACTCTGCATCTCCAGACACAAATTTTGCAGTTGCATGTGGCTTTGTTGGACTCCCAGACCAAGGTCTTGTATAGGGGTCTCATGCAATCTCATTGCCATCTCCAAAGGTTCGGCCTGGGTGGAAATCTTTTGCTGCGACAGCACCGTGCTTAAACGCGGTGTTAGTGATGCTACAAACCATGCGCGATGATGTCCATCCATCAAAGTCATGTTGGATTCATGAAACATACTCTTCAGTCTTTGGTCCAGATCACAGGGGGTCTCTCCCAGGAGCATCACGATCTCCTTAAACCCAATAATTGATTGTGTCTCTAACTTTGGCCTGTTAAATTCTCTGTTCAGCGAGATTTGGATTTTTGTGATTCTTGTGTTTGGATGGTCATTAAAATGCTTGATGTACCATGTTAGTGCACGATCCTACAACGTGCTTACCAGTTTAGCCTTCTTGATATTGTCATCCACGATGCCTTGTGCTTCCCATACCGCCCTTACCATGAACCAGAATTGGTCCGGATCTTCATTTCCTACTCCTTTGAACACCGATAGTTTGATCACACTCGCCATACTGAACTGTGGTGGTGGCGGAGGTGGGGTGGGTGGATATGGAGGTGGGGTGGGTGGATATGGAGGTGAGGAGGGTGATACAGGTGGCGGTGTAGGTGGAGGTGGTAAGTGCGGAATTCGTTGCCTTATCAAACTTACCGCGCTTCTCGGAGAAACTCTCGTGAGCTCTTCCTCGCTTTCCTGCGAGGGTGAACTTAAGGGACTAGTTTATAATTCTTTGCTACCTTTGCTTCTGTAGATCTTCCCACTTTGTGTAGTCCCAAACATTAATTTATTCACATAACCCGCTTTTCACACAATAACATCTTAATCCAAGTGTTCAAATATTTAATATACTTACCTCGCGGTCCTTTGAGGAAGCGTCGCTCTGCCTCACTATAGCTGACGGTCATATCTACCGTGAACTCAGTGATAAATCCTCCTATAATTCGATCAAGCCAATGGTCCATAGCTCACGCGATCTTATCTCTTGATGCTTCTAGTCTGCGCATTAATTCCAGAGTCCATACGATTGGTTTGTCAAGCCTACACCTTCCTTGACTGTCTTCTAACTTCGCGATCCACTCATACAGCTCGGAAGGAAAGGATGCAAAGAAAATTTTGTGTATTTCTGTATATAAGTAGCACTCCAACTACTATTCCTTAGATACTCGCGGATTCCTGTTTTCCTGTGCCGCGAACTCATGAATATTCTTGTCCAACCACCCTTCAATTTCTTCCTTTGTTGGGTTCCAGTGCCACGACATTAAACATCCCTTATGCAGATCCTAGTCCCAGAAACTGAATCATTTGTTGGCTTATAGGGGCCTTACCCAGGTTCAAAGATGATTTAGACAAACAAATCCCAGTACTACTGGCCCTTTCAGCAACAGTCCGTGGAGCGTGGACTGAGGTCTCACCCGAAGTAGTATGGGAGGGTGCTAGAACTAGGTTTCCACACCCTAGAGATGTCTGATGATTTTTCGGTGGTCCGTGGTTTGACCCTGCACACACATTGCTACGCACATGTATCGGTCTCGTGTAGCCTACGATGCTACCTTTGCACAGCCCTGCTCGAGGTGCGATCCATGTTATTACCCAAGTTCCTTACTATTAACCCGATATTATCTAATTACTTAACTTATCTATATGAGCCCAATTATACTTAACGGTGTTCAATATTCATATAAATGCGTGCGTTAAACAAAATAGAATAAATGCATAGAAAGTAATACAAAAGTAGATACATGGTATTTGGACTCAAACTTCTCTTTATTATTCTTCTTCTTGGGTTACAGACTCGACTCTGCCCTGCACACTCAACTGTAAAGCTTCTTCCTACTACTACGACCCAAGACACTTAGACTTCTTCTCTATCCGCTACTAGATCATTGCATCCATTCGCTCTTATTTATCTCCCCTTACATCTTAGAGCCTCGCTATTATTTATACAATCCCATGGTCCATGGACCATGGGTAGGCTGACATGACATTACATTACAAAACTTAAGGCGGACAACCTTATGACTTAATGTACATTTCGCACTCCGCACCCGCAATTCATGGAGTCTTACAACATATTTGACCAAAACTTGGGCTTTGAGCCCCAAAACACGCTGTGGGGGGGTTACATGCCCAACAACGTTTGACATATAAAGTAGGGAAATTACTTATTGAATTAGATCTAAACTTTGTTGACCCTCTCCCCTTTTTTTTAAACAATTATATGTTTTGTGGTGTGGCATCTATAACATAATCGGTGCTACACAAGTAATACAAGGCACTGGTAAATTATAACACTTTCGATTTTGTCTAATCTGTTCATCATTGTTGTCGGTGTAATATGACGCACTGAGGTGTTGGTTACTAATAGCACCGTTAAATCATTTTGGTGCTTTGAGCCATACAAATCACACCATCATCCCTCTCCAATTTCGAGAAACGATTATATGTTTCGCGGTGCTCCCTATGTAACATAACACACTGGAGCTACCTGAGTAACACAACACACTGATATATTATAACACTTTGGATTATGTCCAGTACTGGTGTGCTTACTCCCAATAGCACCATTAAATCATTCCATTGTGTTTAGCCTTACAAATTGCACCGTTAGCCCTCTCCTTTCTCTTTTAAAAACGACTATATGTTGTGCGGTGCAACCTCTATTATATAACGCATTGAGACTACCTGAGTATTTCAACACAACAGTATACTATAACACTTTCAATTTTGTCCAGTTTGTTCGCTTCCATTGTAATATAACACACCAACGCATTTGTTCCTAATAGCATTGTTAAATCAATGTGGTGCATTTAGCCTTACAAATCATGTCGTCCTAATTTAAAACTATTTAAAAAAAAAAGATCCAGGAAGGTGTTGAATAATTATTAAAATCCCGCGTTTAATCTCATAAACGCATCGGTGCGTTTATTAAGATAAAACACCAGTTATCAGTGTTTTTTTTAATTATTTGATTTATTTGTAAAATATATCTAATGGCTTTTGTATTGAATGGTACCGGTTGTATATTGATAAAAAAATGTCTTTGAAGGTCTCAAGTAACAAAAAAAATGATTGACACAATGACAACACATCAAAAAATCAGAGAAGGAAAGTTCTTTGTAAAATATTTACAAAATTAATATGTTTGAACTATAAATAAGTTTAACTAGTATGTATTAGTTGGTGTGTGTCATGCAAAGCCACAAAATGAAGAAGGTCGATAAGATTATTTCTAATCTAAGTGCAGAAGAACGCAAAATCCTGATAGAAAAATTGCAGAATGATGAATCAGGTGAATGAAAAAATACTATTCAATATGATTTTTTTTTTTTTTTTTTTTTTTTTTTTTTTTTTTTTTTTTTTTTTTTTTTTTTTTTTTTTTTTTTTTTTTCCATTAATAATATGCTTAAGAATATTAGATAACATGTTTCAAACAATCAATTAATTCATATATGTTCAATGTTCTACAAGAAGCAACAACGAATGAAAAGATCAATCTCGTTCTAAGAAAAGAAAATTTATGGAACATGTAAATGATGATGAATTGGTTCTTAGCTCATCTGGAGTGGTGTTGGAGGTTAATGAAAGGGGGGAATTTTTTTACCGAGGGATCTAGAGGAACCAACATATAGACGTACTTTCCACTTACAAGACAAAAATCAATGCAATGATTCTAAGAATGGAATTATATCTAAACTACAGGAAGTGTTTCCAGAGCAATGGTCAATGAGACATGTCAAACTTGCAATAGAAAAAACATACAACGACAAAAAAGAATCATTCAAAAGGTAATATTCCTAATTGTATAAGATGATTTTCTAGAATTATATGTATATATTACTATAAACCATTAATTTATTAATATCAATTATGTTATATTTAGTTTTCATACATCATTATAAAAATGGTTTATTACTTTTTTCAGGAAGATTATGAAAATCCCAAATAATCAATGTGCTGATATACAAAACATGCAAGTAGGAATGTCCAAAAAAGTATATAAGGAGATGGTCAATGAAATGGGCATAATTGCATCACAGGAGGGGCCATCTCAACAACAACGTGTTTCAAATGTATGTAATCATGATTGACTTTGTACATATAAAAAAAATTAGCATTAAATATTAATTTTCAAGTATTTTCATGCAGAAAAGAAAACAAGATGGAACTCATTCAATACATAATTCAACACATAAAACATGACAACAAGGAAAAAAAAGGTTGATTTCAAAGTTTGTGAGTAATTGTTAATATCTTATAACAACTCAAGGTTTCATTTTTGTATATTTTAAGCTGTTTTACAATAACCATCCTTGAATGTTTTCAAATATGTGCTAACAAACAAAGAAGAGCCATCAGAAGAATTGATTGACATTAGGTTAAATAACGGTTGTGAGTATATGTTGGCATATCAAAAATTAATTGTGGAGTTTGTAAGTATCTATGTTGTTTTACTTCTCTGAGTTTATAATTAATAGAACAAAAAAATCCTTTATATTAAATATATGCTTTATTATGGGGTATAAAACTTGCAGGAAACAAAGTACGAAACTACGTTAATAGAATAGTTGTTGAAAGAAGGCATGGGATTTGGTTTTGAAAGAATGTGTATAATTCACAAGTCACTTCTTGCTATGGTACATTGTTTTTCGATTTACATTGATGTATATTATTTACTTCAATTTTCATTATTCTCACCAATGCAGATAAACTCATTACACTTTATTTTTATGTTTGTAGATGGAACAAGATCTAAAAGATGAAAACAATTGATGCAATCAACAAAACATTCCTCCAAATAACCCAAGTCATGGAAGTACCTCAAGCACTGACAACAGTTCCAGCGAAGAAAGATGATCTATTTGGATATCAATGCAACCTGTTGTATTGTTTGAAATAATTGTCTATGAAAATTAGACATTTTGTTTAATGTAACCGTGTACATAGTGTCCCAATTGAAAAACAAGGGGTTATCAATAACAATCCCATTTTGTATGACAAAGAGCCTCTTATTGATATATAATAAGATACATTTTAATTTATTCTATTGTGTTATCCAATGTCATTGTGAAATGTTGCACCACTCATTAAATATATGGATCATTAAATATTATAATGAAGAGATGTGAAATTTGATAATATAACAAATTAATCCAAATATCATATGCAAATGCAATAATCAAATATTAATTTATATGAATATTGTTATAAGACATATGTCAATTTCTAAATGAATAACATATTTTAAAAAGTACAATAATTGCACTGTCATGGATCGATGTCTCCAAAAAAAAGAAAATCTCATACAAAAACACGGGTGTGTCCATAACATAAAAATGCACTTGTGCTTTACTTTAACAAAAAGCACTCTGACATCATCTTTTAGCATAACCGGTGTCTTTTCGGAAAATGACAACATTGTGGCTTTCATGTCTTCAAGCATCTATATTGTTTTTAATTAATGCCCCGGTGCATTGTAACTCTTAACACACTAGTGTTTTCATAGAACTAACACCCCCGGTTCTACAAAATATTATTTCCATTCCCGGTGCATTATTAAAATTAACAGCACCAAGCCCTCTGTATAACAAACACACAATGTGTTTATGTAAACAAGACGTGCCAACGCTGCGTGTTTCAGAGAAAGCACCAGAACTGCAAATATTTTTTGCATGCCCCGGAGTTGTTCCTTCATCAAAGAAAGACCAAGGTTTTTTTTGTACAAGCGCTGACATGATATACATTTCAAGGTTTGGTGCTCTTTGAGTTGAATGTATCGAGAATTTTTGTTGTTGTAAGCAACGGGGTGGTACACATTTCAGGTTTTGCTGCTCTTTTTATTAAATGCCCCGATGCTTTTAATTATGTATGAAGCCCGATGTATTTATATAAATAGCACACCAAGGCTTCTTGTTCCATAAAACACACTAAAAATAAATAAATAAATAAATAACAACAACAACAACAACAACAACAAAAGACCCTTACTTTTGGCCACCCAAATTTTTTCAATTGTCACGAAGTTTTTTTATAGGCTCTACTAAAACATTCATTCCCACAAATGGATATGGGCAAGAGATCGCCTTCCAATTGTCAGAGACAAGTGTCAAAAGAAGTGCAAGTTGTCAAGTATGAGTTGCAAAGCGAAGCAGTTTCCCAGTAAGAGATAAGGCTCTATAGGGGATAGTTGGGAACCATATCTAGTAGGAGGAGGAGTATGAGACTCTAGTGTGTCAGATGGGAAAGATCCAATGTAAAAGCAACAAGGAGATTAGTTAGATCAGTTCCAGTTGTTGTAGCAGGATCATCACCTTTGCTATGAGAGCCCACATTATTATAGTAGTAGGAGAACAATTGTTCAGTGTCAACAAGCATTGTTAATCATTTGGATGATAGTAACAAAGTTATTTGTAGTTAGTACTTGAGAAACAATTGCAAAACTAGTTGCAGTGACACAGCCAGTGTGAATTTCCCAGTTGCAGGATGCAAGTGTAGTTCCAACCATAAGATTCCCAACACAAATCTATGCATTTCAGTTTCCAGTGCAGGAGGATAGTGCAAGTTATTAAGAGGGAGTAGAGAGATTCCCACAGAGAGATCGATACTCATGGAGAGTCAAGTTTCAAAGGGAGAAACCTTATGGAAGCTAACACTTCAGTATTTGGGGAGATCATATTCATTATTGCAATAGTTGAAACAACAGTGCAAAGATAACAATAGTATAAGTAGATCAAAGTTCAGAGTTGCAGAGATTTGGGCAGGGTCTAGTGAGGTGATCATCAAATGGTGTTACCTCATGTATCAATACCTTGTTATAGGGACCCACAATATTTAATAGCGGGAGGATCAATGTCAGTTGATGCAGTCATATTCTAGAGCGACAGTTGCATACTAGTGGCAATCAGATGCTGAGGAGCGCAAAGCAGTGTTGACAACAGAGCAGGAGGCTCAATGCAGAGTCAACAACAACACATATTTCTTAGTGGACAATGCAGAGGATAGTAGCAATCAGATGCTCAAGAGATAGTTGTAGCACAAAGCCACAAATGATTCAATATTTCAGATACTTCTCATGTGCAATAGCAACATAAACAATTGACAGGGAGTTGTAGTGCAAAAGTGGAGTTGGCAGCAGTACACGATGTACAGTGCAGTGTCAACAACAACACAAATGCATTATTTTGGTTCATCTACAATCAGTGGCAGATGAATCATAGTTAGCGCAGTGGTTGATGGACAGTGGTAGGAAACTACAGTGGGCAGACATCATCAGCATGATTAGAGGAAGTAGCAGAGATAGGGTGTTCTAACAGTACGATACTCGAACAACTTCTTCGCTAAGAGGGAGTGTTATTTTTTGTAGCAATGGATGTTGTTATAGTATCGAGACTTTGTGGAGAGGCTAAAACATAGGAGTTCTCCATAACCCATAAATATTTTCTGGAAATTCCACCTAGAGATGGCTCAATTAAATTAATTAACCATAATTAAAATTTTCTTGTCTAACTTAGGAAAAGTGGTTAACTAATAGGAATCAATTGAGAAAGGTGTGAATCATCTAGAAACTCACACGAATATACCTGGAGATGATCTCAATAATCAATTAAGTTTTAATCGTGGTCATTGGATTCCCAATTGGAGATTCTAAGGAGAGGTCAATGGGTAGATGGAGAAATACACTTGGAGAGTGAGTTTCCTTGGGTAGCTCAACTTTCCATAAATCAGTAGCAATTTGCCGGAAGAGTTCGAGCTAGAGAGGGGACGCAAATATAGAGAGGGGCAGAGACAGTGATTCCGAAGGAAGTCTTCTAGTTCCAAAGAGTCAGCAACGTAAGGGTTGTATTTCCCAGAGAAGATATGCAAACCCAACACATAGAGCTTAAGAGGGAGATCGATTTGCTTGAAGGGAAAGATGGTTCAGTTACAGTTGCTCCAAAAATTCTCCAGAAGGCCAAGCAAATTCCTTCCAAAGGCAGAGTCATCCAAGACTGGCAGTTTCGGGGCTTAGCGAGTTGGGGTTTGTGTAAGCACTGTCTGGAGGCTCACGCAAAGGTTGTATGACTAGTTAGTTTTTCCAATTATTGAAGCTGGATCAAGCGTGATGTTGAGGTATTTTCCTCACAAATATTTTGGCCAAATTATTTTGCTGATTGGATTTTCTTTTGGGCATCCATAGATTGTACTTAGAATTTTCTCATTGTTGCTTGATAATAAAAATCCTCAGTTGTTGCACCAATTTTCCCACATTGGGTTTTTCTTGGGCCTTTTGTCCAAAAATAACAGTGTTATATTTTTGTGTGTGTGTGTTAGTAATTTCTCAACTTCCGGTTTATATTCTGCAGTATTTATTTTGGTGAAAATTGCAGTTGTGAATTATTCGTTGTTTACTGTAGTAAATAAACTGTAAAATTAATTTACAGCTAGAAGAATAATTTCCAGTTATTGCAATAGTTGAAGTTTTCAATCTTCAATGGTATTCAAAAGTTTTAATAGAATCCAAGCATACTAATCATATCCAACCTTCAACATTATGGTTTGCTTCTCAGTGAAGCATTTTATAGCATTTTAAAATAACTACTCTAAGAAACTGATTACTAAAGGCTAGCTCTATAGATCGACATCTTAGACTTCTAGTTTTATTAAGACTATTCACATGTTTTGCTATCAAGGAACCAAATCATGTGAAAACACATCATCATCCTTCAAATTATTCGTGTTCTGGCTCGCTTGATATAAGGAATCAACCTCGTTTGATACTATGTTCTGATGCCTGGTGTATTTCAAATGTGCCATGTCGTTGTTTGATTGTAAGTTTGACTTTGTGATTATGGTTAACTAAGATTATTTTGTTTGCACCCAATAAGTGGAAATCCATATAGGCACCATTTGGCATCTTCCCATGTGCTTTGGTTGATTTGTCTCTCATGGGATCTATTTGAACCTTGGATTCAACTATAGAATGTTAATGAGGCTACAAAATGTGTCAAATTTTGTAACTCATGCAAATTAAATAAAATTTACAAAGAAAAACATATAGAATTGAGATAATATTGGACCTTTATCTTATTGCTTATTTACAGAGTTTTGATGATTTTTTATTTCAAAATAGTCGCGTGATGATGTAATGATAAGTGACAAATGAGTGAAAGAAAAAGTAACAAATTGTAAAAAATATGCAATTCTTGTGACCCAAAAATCATTGTAGCAGGAAAGGTCTTTGCTTGTGAGTTGAATGGTAACAACTCGACCCCAACTAAGGAAATTCAACTCGGATAACTACAAAATCAATGGTAGTCAAATGTGATGGTATCAAAAGGCAAAAGGCATATGATCAAATGATATTTGTAGATGTGTAGAATCTGCAACAGTGAACTCCATTTGGGAAAATAGCTTACCAATCCAGTAATATAATCCTAATTAAGAATGCAATCGCTTTTTTGTTAACAATTATAAATTTATTTATACTGCTAGGCAAGAGGAAACAAGGGTTGGAAATTCTGGAAAGGAGACTGTGTACACTTCTTATGTTGCTTAGGATTGAAGATCAACATATTAGTGATGTATTTTTGTGTGTGATACTTTAAGTGCATTAATATACTTTCATCTTGAAACACAAATATAATCAATTATTCTTTTCTTCAATCTTATCAGTGGAATATCTGTAAATATTGCTCTATTTTCTTTGCATTGTTATGAAAGAAACATACTTGTGCAATTATTATCTTTCCATGTATGTTAAGCTTGATGCAAAAGATTTTATATCAGATATGAGCACTACAAATTAAGTTATTCAAATAATTAGTTATTTAAATAATTCAATTCTTGTGAGTAGATTAATAGTTGAATAATTTGAGAACTATTTCATATAATTAGACAATTTCATAAGAAACTCATATTTGCTTTAAACTATTGCTCTCAAAATCATTTAGTCTTAATTCGAAACATTAGTTAAGGTTGCATGTATGATTTAATCCATCATAATTGCATCTTAGGAATAAACTTTAAATTAAACTTGGATCGACAAATTTGTTGATTTGTAAATCCCCTTAATGGCAACTAGGCCCACATATTGATGGACATCACTATATCAAACAAGAATAGGTTAATTGGGGCCTTGATTGTGTGGTGATCCTCATTATTGACTAAGGATTTTATGAGGCATCAACAAATGTGCATGGGTTTTTGCATTGGAAACTTGTGTCCAACTGTGCCTATTATACGAGGAAGGTGCAACTAGCTACGCTTCTACTAGGATGAAGCGCAACCAAGCTTAAATGAGTAAATTGTCTTTGGTTGAAGTGTATTTTAGCCTCATACCGTCTCATATAAGACCCATGGTAGCAAACACAAGTAAAATACAAACATGACATATGTGTAACATAATGTGAGATTAACATGGCATAAGTTGACGACTAAATAAATAAAAAATTGCTACTTATAAAAAATAAAATAATAACATTTAAGTGAACTTAAAATCTTAATAAATAAATAAAATGAAAGAAAAAAGAAGTGAATATGCCACAAATAAAGAAGCTAAATGAAATAGCATCTATGTTCATAGACTTGAGGGTTACGCAAGTGGTCATGAGTTATATGTGAAACCTCTTCTCTCACACCAAAGTTGTTTAACTCATGAGGCCAAAACATAACATAGAAAAGTTAGGCTACACCAAAATTAGACATCACTTTGGAAACTCGCAACATTTAAAAAAAAAAACCAAAATCAACAATACCATGTTATATTAAAAGTTTTTAATTTTAATTTTTATATTTAAAAATAAATTTATACTTATTTCTTAGAATATTCTATAAAAATTACACTCCATTTTTGTTATATCTCTGTAGTAAACAATTTAACTAATTACACAATAATAAATAAAATTTATTTTAATATTCAAAAAAATTAATTTAATAATTTTTAATATTAAAAATAAAATAAAATTTTTAAAATTTAAACTAAATATAAATATATATTAAAAATAATAATAAATTTGTATAAAATAATATTAATATAAATAAGTAATATAAAAGTAAATCTAGATATATATTAATATTTATAAATTTTGTATAAAATAATATAATATAAATAAAAATAATAAAGTAAATCTATCTCACTTTGAATAAATATTTAATTAAAAGATAATAATGATTCTCATGTAGTGTGAAACCATATGTTGGTCTACTCTTACTATACTAAGAGAGTCCAAGATGAAAACACTTTCTCTTGGATTGTTCTACCCTTACTCATCCATTTTTATTTCCAAAATATTTGCCTCACTACTAACCTCTTTGACTTGTTCAGTCGCCAAAATTATAATGACCTCACAATACTTCTTTCCCTTCTTTTTCATCACAAAAATAAAATTTTAAATAATCTCAATTTATTACTTCTTTCTTATAATTCAATTAATCATATTAAAAAAAAATAACTTATTATTTTATTTATTTCAACCTTACAAAAATCTCTTTATATTTAAAAAATGTATATCCCAAAAAAAATAACTTAATCTCCTCCCATATTTATATAAATAAATAAATAAACACTACAACCACCAAAAACATTCCAATTTGAAAAAAATAAAAATAAATAAATAAATAAATCATATCCCCTCGCGTAAGTTTATCAAATAAAAAACATGAAATAAAAAATGATCATACTCTCCGTCACGCGAATGTTCATCGGACGTATCAAATTTGAATCCGAGTAGCGTACCCTTCTTAAATGGTACTTTAATTTTTTTAATGGTCAAATATTGATTAAAATAAAGATAGAGTGACACCTGGACAAACGGGATATTGCTGGTCGTGCATTGCTATCGTCGGTACTTCAAGTGTATTGGTACATTTTCATCTTGAAACACAAATATAATCAATGGTTATTTCCTTCAATTTTATCAATGGAATATTTGTAAATGATTCGAGACTCATATATGCTTTAAAATCTTGTTGCTATATATAGTTTATTTTTAATTAGAAATATTAGTTTAGGTGGTATATTAGATTAATTAATTATAATTGTATTTATTAGTTTTTCGGATTAATCACATTGTTAAGATTGGGTCGACGTTTCGAACCAATTAATGTGGTTTAACCTCAGGACAATGTGAGAAATCATTGGATATGAAGAAATAAATAACATGGATAGATGTATCCATGCTATTTATTCCTTCATATCTAGTGATTTTTCACATTGTCTTGAGGATGAACCACATTAGTTGGTTCGAAACGTCGACCCAATCCCAACGATGTGATTAATCTGAAAGACTAATATATACATTATGGATCACAAAAGTCTTAGATCTATAATTGTATTTTAGATATAAATTTTAAATTAAAGTTAGATTGGTAAATTTGTTGATCTAAAATCTCTTTAATGGCAACTAGACCCACATATCGGTAGATATCACTATATCAAATAAGTATAAGTCTAATTGGGGCCTTGATTGAGTGGTAATCTTTATGACTGACCAAAAAATTTCAGAGGCATCAATAGGTGGATATGGGTTTTACATGGGAAACATGTCTCCAACTATGCCTATTATATGATTCAGATTAATGCACGAACCAAATCAAATATAGATTTAAACAAAAACACAAAATTAAAACGAAAATTTAACTTCAATTCATTAATAACAAATACTAAAATTGTTTACATGCAAAATGGAAATAGACTAGCTCAGATAATAGTAGCTTATCTTGGAGAAGAGATGTGATGACTACATGCCCTCTAAGAAACAATGGAAAACCCTAAACATCCAAAAACCTAACCCTAGGAGATGAATCACTAAAAGTCTAAGGGCCTCGTTGGGGTTAGTTGGTACAACAACTACCCGGGGTCGTAACTTTGGCATACTATCTTTGTTTGACGCATACAATACCTCGTCAAAAAGTTATATCCGAGGACAACAAATTTCGACTTTGGCATACTATCTTTGTTTGATGCATACAATACCTCGTCAAAAAGTTCTATCCGAGGACAACAAATTTCGACTGTAAACCCTTGTGCACCGACTATGGGTCTGTCTATTAAAAAAAAAAAAAAAAACAAAACAAAACAAAAACAACAACAACAACAAAAACAAAAAAACAAAACAAAACAAAAACAAAAAACAAGAAAACAAAACAAAAAAACCATCTTTTAGAGCCTCAATACAACTCCGAAAGTTAAGGCCCGGAAAAATGCCAAGAATAGTAAATTATGCTAGAATTAAGGAAACTGAAAGAAACAACGGTGGGGGTACAAGTGGAATAGGTGGGTGGCCACCAATATCCACCTAGATCATTATATGAGGAAGGTGCAACTGACCGCTCTTCTACTAGGAAGAAGCACAACTAAGCTTACATGAGTAATTTTTCCTTGGTTGAAGTGCATTTAAGCTTCATATCATCTCATATAAACAGTGTAAGGGCTATGCTAGCAAACACAAGTAAAATACAAGCATGACAATGTGAGATTAACATGAGATAGGTTGACAACAAAACAAATAAAAAAATACTACTTGTAAAAAATAAAATAATAACATTTAAGTGAACTTAATTACTTTTTGTTTGTTTGTCATGTGATCTGAGTTCATCAGAGATTACATCAGGCTTGACCTGTGGCCTGAGAAACTGCGTCCCAGGGGCATTTATGCTACCAAAATCACTCAGGGATTGCACCCAGCCTGGGCCACACCAACCCTTAACATCACTGGATTTTTTCCCACGGAATTTGAACTTATGACCTTCACATCACGGAGTGACTTAACAGTACACCCCATCACCACTGTCTATTCTACATCTCGTGGGTAGTGAACTTAATATCTTAATAATAAAGAAACAATAAAATATACCACGAATGTACCTACCAAATATAGAAATGAAGAAACAAAATGAGATATCATAAGAACATACAATTTTTTTAATATTGGTCAAATTAATAAGTATTTATGTTCATAGATTTGACAATTAGCCAACTGGTCATGAGTTATATGTGATGGTCATGACTTATATGTGAGACTTCTTACCTCACGCCAAAATTCTCTGACCCAAAACCAAAATACAACATAGAAGAATTAGACTACACTAAATAAAACTAGCAATTGCCTCTAAAAATGCAAAGATGCACCGAATGAATAGAAGATATGAGAAGATCATCTTGAAAAACTAAATTACTAAACATAAAAACTCTTATTTACTAATAAAATAAATATTATGTAAAGATCGAGATCAATCTTTGTAGAAATAGAAAATACAAATAAATATAAAATCACGCTACCATACACATATAAAGATGAGCAACACTATTATACATACATGAGTAAGCTTTGTATGCACATAAGTCAATCGTTATGTTCTTCCAAAACATAAAACACATGCATACATGAGTAAGCTTTGTATGCACATAAGTCAATCGTTATGTTCTTCCAAAACATAAAACACATGGAATTACCCTATGAAATTTTAAACATATAAAAAAGTAATCAAAGTTGTCCATTGTGTGAAACTTTGAATATACAAACAAGTGAATCAAAGTTTTTAATTGTATTTTGCTTGTAGTGAACCATTATGAAAACTTGATATTTTTTTCCCAAATATTTTAAATATGTATAAAGAGAAATGAATTGATTTGAGAGACCTTTTTGTTGTAAGAGACAAAGATTGCAATAAAAGGCTTTAAGAAAATTGATATCAAAGGTCCAAAGGATTTTAAAGATAAATAATTTAGTAAAAGGAATGGATTAAAGTAAGAGAGTTATTTTAAGCTATGCAAGATAGTTGTTTATTAGAAATTTTACAGATTGCTTTGAAAGGTTTTTTTACTCTTAGAATTAATTAATGTATATTTATCATATAACAACTAAAATGAAAATCTCTCCATATTTAAAATATTTCAAATTAAAATGGAAAGAAATATCACTAAAGGAAAAAAAATAAACCAAAAAGTCCAAGTTAGTGTGCCAGATCCTCAAGCAAACTTTTGTTTTAACATAAATACACGTTATTTTCATCAAGATAACTGTATCTAATCATGTTTTGGAAATACACAACATTGCGTTATCAATCCCACTTAAATGTCACATATAAGCTTCAGTGTTGTAGCCAACACGTATCCCATTCTCTATGACACATATCAAGATCTATAACTGACCTTTAGTTTGGCTCTGGATGTTGTGCAAGATTTCACAAAGTTGGAAATAATCGCAAAAGTTCTCCATGCTATGATACTTGCATAAAGGGGCTTCTCATTCATGTATACTCCCATATCTATACACTTACGTACTAATAAATGGTATAATTTCTCCACTCTACTTCTCTAGTCTCATATCATTCCCATTACTCCAACTAAAAGTGACAAGTCCCTAATTTTTGATGCGTTTTCAATTGAAAACGTGACCCTTGACAAGATTATGTTGTTGATCATCATATAGGATGAACATGATGTCTATTTCCAAGCTTTAACAAAGGGAGGTTCGAGTACCCTACCTATAACCTCAGACATATCAACAACCACAATGATTTGAAATTCTTGTTCCTGCATAAACCAAAACAAATCATGAAATTATAATAGTATTTTGTAATGGAAAAAAAATATTAAACATATTGTTGGGACCATCTTGTTTAGCCATGATGTCATGGATCATTTCCACACGTTTTGCTAATGGCGAGCATCTCTGCATAAAGGCATAAAGTCTTAGAAACTTTTAACCCCCTTAGTACCATCAAAAGCTCCCTTAAGTTTGTTAAAGACCCAGTTGACCCTAAGGAGATGAAAGGGGTTTATTCAATCCCATGCTCTTGTGGGATCCCCTACATTGGGGAAACCGGGCATTCCATTAAGCTTAGGATTCAAGAGCATGCTGCAGACATTTGACGCAGGCATTCCTGCTCCTCAGCTATTGCTAAGCATGCAAAGAAAACCCGAAACCATGTATGCATTGAGGAATCCCAGGTCATTACTAGAATAAATCACTTCCATCATAGGAAGTTGCGTGAAGGCATTGAAATTGAGAAGCATGCGACGAATCTCAATAGGGATGATGTGTGGAAATTGAGTAAGAGTTGGGTTCCTACCTTTTCATCTTGATTTCTAGGTTTATTTATTTATTGATTCTTTTTTGAACCTTCTCAATTCTGGTCTTATTTTAATCATTTTCTAATATTTTTGACTTATCTAGGTCTTTGTGATGTTTCCCTTTTGGTTTTTATTTATATCTTGTTATTATTGTTTATTAATAGAAATATGAGATTTAGTTTCCTTTTTTCTATTTGGTTAAACATTTTATGTTCCTTTTCCCCCTATATATATATATATATATATATATATATATATATATATATTATATATATATATATATATATATACATATATACATATACATATACATATACATATACATATACATATAACACCAGAAACTTCTTTTAATAATATTTTGATATGGTTTTTCATCTTTGTCTTGAGGATGAACCACAGTAGATGGTTCAAAACGTTGACTCAAAATATGATGATGTGATTAATCTGGAATGCATTCTGAATAATCCTTGTACGATTTGTAGAGCGAGAATTATTACAACAAACTATTTGACCATTGCATATCTCACAAAATTCTAAAGGAACATAATGTGCTTTTGCTAGATTTCTAATCATATCCACACAAGGCCAAGTTTGAAGCAGATATCAAGGCCATACTTATGCTTGAAGTGATTTATGAAACTCGCCATGAAATTTTCAAAAGGGATATATCCAACTGCTTGGTTGCTAAGCCATTGAACCATGTATATATCATGAGTATGCCCATGGGTGGTTATGATTTTCAAGCTGCACATATGTCTCTACACATCGTGAATACCTTTCATAGATAAAGGTTTAAATTCAATGTTGAAAAAGGTTTCTTGAATATAATCAACAAGACCAATGTTTCATTACAAAGGTACAATAAGGATTCCAACATCCAAATCCAATCCTTGAGCCGTTACCTTGAGGCTCTCGCAAAACCCTCTTAATGTAAATATTCCACCGCCAATGTTCAGCTCATTCATCTCTAATTGCTTCGAGTAAAAGCATTTGCCAACCCTATAAAACTGTTGGCTACACAGATTCATGCGCGAATTATTCTTAGGACCACTACCATGACTTGTAGAAAATTTTGGTTATTCTCTTCCTTTGCAAGGTGCCTTCCATCGAACTAGTCATCTAGTTTGATAACCACTACATGCTCCATCTCTAAATTCATCTTCGGTCTTTCTAATAACTTGATTGTAAAGTGCCCTTGGGGTAATGACACAGAACTGTAAATGTACCCACGAGGATCGGGACCAAGGGGAAGGCAAGGGTGAGTCCATTTCCTGGCTCCAATGGAGACTCAAACCTTGTACCAGGCGAAGGGGCTGGTGACAAAGTAATGGCTCATGCAAAGCCATTTCCACGTGTTAGTTTTTTACTTGACAGAGGAGGACAGAAATGAAGCGTTGGGATTGGCTAGGCTAAATAGTGTATACCCAACCCAACCTCACAAAGAAAACACCTTCGATGTAAATATGTAGAATTGACCACATCAAATCCAAACATCGCTTTCAAACTCACAAAAAATAAAAATCATTCATATATATATATATATAAAACACAAAACACCATACCTTATAATTATATATATATTAAAACACAAAACAAATACCATTATAAAAATTATTGAATTATATTAATTTTTAAATAATAATTTTATATTTAAAAAATAAATGTATACTTATTTATTTTCAATTTAAGAATCCATTCTCATAAAAGAATCACCTAGGAAATGGAGAAATAACTTCTTTTATTTTTTAATGTTTTTAATAAATAAAAGTCATCAATAATATATCAAAATTATCACATAAACAATATATGTCAAAATTACTACACAATATTTTAAAAAACATACTATTTTAAATATTTTTATTTTATTTTTCATATTATAAATAAATTAAAATAAAATTATACTTATTATGTAAACACAGTAATTTTTTTATTTTTTTTTTATTTTTTATTTTTTACTGAATTTTATTTTTATTTTTAATAAATAGAATAAGCAATATTATTTTAAATTGATATAGGATTTTTAAAAATATTTATCTAATTAGACTCTAAAAAATTATCACTATAATAACTAATTATAGTTATTATCAAAAGTATCTCTTTATTTTAACTAGCTCAAAGAAGAAAATTAATATAGCAAAGATTATAACCTCCATAGTGAAAAAGGTTGTTGGGTAGTTCCTAAAACACCATGGATGGAAAGGATCTGCCATATATGTGAGAATAGGAACATGGAGAATGACAACCACTTACTCTTAGAGTGCCCCCGTACAACCACATTAGATCTCAGTTTCACAATTTTTGTTACAATACTTACTTTCCTAGCTTTTTACAATGTCAAAATTATAGTGAGCTTGGGAGGCTTCTCTCCAAGCTTTTTTGAGCATAAGAATAAAATCTTAAATCAAAATAAATAATTTGTTTCTTTAGGTCTGATAGACCAATGTTTGGTCTCAGTGGACGTTAACCACCATCATCATCATAAAATTAAAGTAAATATTATAATTTTTAAATAATTTAATAATTTTTAAAGATTAAATAATTATATGCAAATAAATTAATTCAAAATTTTTAAAATTAACTAAATACAAATATATTATTTGAAAAAATTAATAAAGTATAACTATATAAATAATTAATATTAATAATGATAATAATTAATGGTCTAAAAAAAAAAATTTAAAAAAAAAAAAAACGTAATGCAGGCCTATCAAAAATTAAAAAAAAACCTTCGAAATCTTATTTTATTAAAAAAATTAACATTATCTATGAAAGAAATAAACCACTATTTACTTGCAAAATTTCATCAAATTAATCACTAAATATATATTTACCTAAAATTTTAAAAAATATAATTTTAAACGTTTAAAGAAAATATTATTTTAAACTTATCCTTTTATATTTATAGAGGGAGGAATGTCTTTGTGTTTATCCAACCTGAGAGGAATGTGCGTATCCCAAAAAAAAATTAAAAATAATAACTTAATCCCCTTTCATATTTAATAAATCGAAAAGTCCAAATCGAAAAAAACATAAAATAAAAAATTATCAGATTCTCCCTCACGCGTAAGTATATAGGACTTATTAAACTCGAATAACAGTAGCATAGCCTTTTTAGATATTTGTTTCATATTCAGAAACGTATGAAATGGTCAAATGTGAATTAAAAAAAAAAAAAAAAAAAAAAATAATTTGGATGTTCCGCAAGATGTATTTAGTTTTATTTTTGTGAAATTTCACAATAAATATTTATATATTATTTTAAAAAAATCATTTATAATTAAAGACATTATATTTTAAAATAAAATGTTTTTTTCTTTATTTTTCCTTAAAAACAAAAAAGTGAAGACCTTACATTCTAAAATGGAATGTTTTTTTTTTTCCTTAAATTTTTGTTTTTAAGGAAAAATAAAACGATCCTTAGTATCTGAATAAACGGGATTCGAATGATACTATCCTGAATAAATGGGATTTTGCTGGTCTGTCTCGTGGGAGTGACAATCTTAAAACTGTAAATAAACTATCCATATTACACAGATTCTATCCATATTGCACAGATTGGGTTGAGGAAAATGAATTGGCTCCTCAGAAGGCCGGGCCCTTCGGGCTTCTCCTACACATCCACAGCGGAAGAAGTCACGGAAGGAATTGACGCCAGCGGTTTAACAGCAGTTGTTACAGGTAGTAGTTTGAACTCTATTTTCTGTTCAATTTATTTATTTCAGATGAAGTTAGAAGGCCATTGATCTCGCCATAGACTGCGCTAATGTTTTTGGAGTCAGGCCATAATGCTTATTTGCTAATTACTTGGGTTAACTCTCAGCGGATGGGTTTGCAATATAGATATATATGTAAAGAGGGGCGTGGTGGGGTTAGATTATAGTTGCAAGTTTGATTTGGATATGGTAAGTTACTTTAAAAATTCAGCAGTATACAGGTCACTAATAGAAAAAACTATGCAATTTTTTTAAAAGTTTAGATAATCAGGGAAACAATCAATGATTATGCTTGTTCTGTGTAAAAAACAGAGTTTGGAGTTTTGTGTAAAAATCAAGAAGATTAGAAAACAACAAACTCTGAACTTCTGGATGACTGTAACATCAATAGCACGAGAAAGAATATTCCTTATAAAGGTTTCATAGCGTTGAGAGTCCTTATCCTGCAGTTCCTAGGTTTTTGTTTGCAATTGCCATAATTGCCACCAAGAAAAGGGCATCAGATCATCGAATGTCTTCACTGTTATCTATGAAGAGGTTTCTTACATGTAAGCTGGATACTAATGAGGTCCATGACCCCAAAAAGGAAGCAAAACAATCGCACACACGAAGTGCTATCACAATATAGGATGCTCAGGGTCTTTTTATAGTCTCGGGGATATTGTTCATGGCAACACATGAGTTATGCACATACTAGAAACCTCCCTCGAAATTTCTTCAAGGTCATTGCAGGAGTCATCTAAAATACCATGTATTAATCAGATTAAAGTACCGTTTATTAATCAGATTTCAGTGAGCTCTAAATCCACAATTTTTGAGCATCGCTTCGTTCAATTTACAGTTTTGATCGTTTGAATCGATTCAAAACCACTATAACCCTCAACTGGCATCAATTACTGAAATTAGAAAAATTACACAATGAATGTATATTTTGGATTTCCAGCAATTTTTTCTCTAAAAAATCACAAAGGATCTTGCTAAGCAAGCTTTAGCCCACACCGTGTGGTTCACCTCATGCCTTTGCCAAATTACATTTCATTTATATGCACCGTCGTTTCCTCCTCGGCTTATATGTTTTAAGGTCCCTAGGGCCGATGTTATATTCTAGCGAAAGCCCCATTGGAGAGCGCTAAAGCTCTATACATAACCATGACAACAATAACAGGAAGACCAGTAGGGATGGCAATTAAGATTGCCCAATGCTGGATGTAGTGATGGCAATGGCATTGGGGTCGAAGCGTGAACATAAGGCAAATGTGATGTGAGGACTAGAGAGACGGCTTCGATGATTACATGGAAGTTTGCAATAAGGTGAGAAAGCTGGGGAAATCCCAGAAGATATTCCTCTCAACCAATCCATCTGTATCACAAGGTTCGACACTCTCGTCTGACGACACGGTATGAAGATGTACGAACTGGGTGGCTTTGTCCTCAAATTTCCCCACATCTCCAAGCACCCTGTTTAAAGGCTACTCGAGTGCAAATTAACCTCTGTTTCGCTTCAGCAGATTAAAGAAGAAAAAGCAGCCATGGCAACACAGAAAGTGGAGGCAGTGATCGGGATGGCCACATAATCATAAACCTCACTGTGATTAATTTCATCGAAAGCTCATCCAAGCAGCGACCATGCATAGAAAAACTTATCCAAATGAGGCCATCCATGCACAGAAACGATCCATGTTTCTCGTCGTTTCTACAGAAACGGTTTCTAACGCTAAAAGACGAGAATACGCATAAAGAAGATGTTTCTCGTCTCGTTGCCATTTCGAGAGCATTTTTTTCCCGTGGGAACGAGGCCCCTCGTTCCATTTTTGGGAACAGAGATTCTATACATGGAAGTTGAACAGAACATGTAACGATCTTTGTTCTGTTTTGTTCTATTAACAAAGTTAATAAAAAAAAGCAACAATACGCCATTCGATACTGGTTAACAGAATAGACCAGCCTTGAACAGAAAGAACGATGAGATCATTCATTCATTTTTGTCTTGTTCAAGTAGAGAAAGTTAACATGACAAAACCATTTTAGAACACGACGAATTAGAACCGGCATGATACATCATCTCTGTCTCACTTGAATTTAGAATCTGTTCATTACGTCGTAGGTTGACTAGCTAGTATTATGGCTTCATCTATGACATAGAGGGTTTTGATCTTGGAGAATTGGAGACTGATTTGAAATGGATCATTAATAGAGAAATGGCTTGTTTTTAATGACTCTTATTTCTCAAGTTATGTGCTCAAGTTGAAGGGTTAATGGCCTCAAACTTGTTAAACCCTCCTTACCAGTCTGGCCTGTTATCACCTAAACCCTCACTTCTTGACATAAATCCCTAAAGCTCAGGAAAGGATTTGGAGAAACTAAGAGGGAGCACACTATCATCTCCCCAACCCTCTTCACACTTTAGGCTGGATCTCCTTTGGCTCAAGGGGGGCTTCCCTGTAATAGTAATTGTTGGAATTTTAGGCAATGGATTCTAAGGTGATATGAAGAAGAAATTCCAGCAAAACAATTTTAAAAGTTAAGGAAAATAAAGTGGATGGATGGACTGGAAACTGGTGCCTTTTTATTGGGAAAATGGAGTCAAATCAAGGTTCATGGGAGGCTATCCTATTGAGGAGAAAATGGCAATTGAGGCTTAATTTTGAAACATACAAGCTACAAAGGCCTTTTTCTTGCTGTACCAAATTGCAGAAATGTAACTAAAGAGATCACAAAAGTAGATCAACTCCACAAAGGCCTTTTTCTTGCTGTACCAAATTGCAGAAATGTAACTAAAGAGATCACAAAAGTAGATCAACTCCACAAAGGCCTTTTTCTTGCTGTACCAAATTGCAGAAATGTAACTAAAGAGATCATAAAATTAGATCAACTCCAACACTTATGAAGATTTTTAGAACCTAGAATGAATTGTATGTGCATTTAATCAAGCATCGAGAAATAATGCATCCATAAACAACATCACAAAGATAACAGAAAAGAAGAAAGAATAGTGTTACCCAATTCAATGCTCCGCAAACATATGTCAGGATTATTCGAGCAATAAGAGAAAAAGTTAAGGTCTACAGGATATCCTCATCCAAAGTATATTTCATTAATCCTTCAAAAGCATCTTGTTGTCGCTCGTCGCTCAAAATGTATAGGCACTGCGACAACGATTCAGGTTGGGGGCTGTCACCCTAATCCCCAACTTCTCCGTTTAATCTGTCTCTCAACAACAAACTATGGGGGGTAGACATTATGGAAATGAGATGAAAAATGACTAGTTGGGAGCCAACTAGCCAGGGAGACACAGTTGAGTGACCAACCACTTGTTTAGATTTAACAATATGTTAAGGATTCGATTAGATTTATAAGATTTGAAACCAGTGCCTTATGTGTTAGTTTTTGCTAGCATCGGAAGTGCTCTAGCCTTGAAAATTGGTGGAGAGGCTAAGGCACATGAGTTCTAAAAAACCTAGAAACTGTTTGGTGAAATTCCACCTGGATTATATTTTATTAAAATAATTAATATTTTAAATGACGTTCTTAAGTCTAAACTTAGGGAAATTAAAATATTAATGGGTATTAATCAAAATATGGGTGAGAATGATCTAGAAGGCGGATCAAGTCTTTTAATCTTAGTCGTTGATTAGAGACTTAATCTTGGCCGTTGAACACTCAACATGAAAAATATAAAATGGAGGCTTGGGGTTCATTTGGAAATACACATAGAGAGATTGAGGAAATTGATTTTTTGAGGTGGGAAGTTTCCAGGAGGAAAATCGATTAGGGAGATCTTGCAACAGAGGGGCAGAGAGAATTTGGGAGAAGGACTTTCCGGAAAATACAGAACAGAGAGGCTGAGAGAGGTTGTAGAGAGGCAGTGCAACAGTTGGGAGAGCTGACGTAGAGGCAGGGTAGCAGCTAGGAGAGCTGACGTAGAGGCAACGCAGTAGCCGGGAGAGATGACGCAGAAAAGCTGCCTGTCACGTAGAATCCAAAATTACCAGAACAACTAGGAGAGTTGATGCAGAGGCAGTGCAGTAGGCAGGAGAGATGACGTAGAAAAGTTGTCTGTCACACAAAATCTAGAACTACTAGAACAACTGAAACTGTCGGGAACTGCCGGAACAACTAGGATAGCTGACGTAGAGGGAAAAGAAGGTGACGCAGGGCTGATGCAGAAATAGCCGGGGTTAGTCAGTCTTGTGTTGGATTAGCCGAAATTCTGCGGGTGAAGTGAGGTAAAACTCACTTAGATTTTCCGCCAGTATTTTCTCTGTAAAGGATTGCTAAATGAGCATCCTAGATTTGTATTCAGATATTTCTCCTGCGTAATAATAAAACCCTCAGAGTTGCTGCATCGATTTTCTCGCTTTGGGTTTTTTCGGGGAATATTGTGTCCAAAAATAAGTGTCCTATGTATCTTGTTCGTTGCTTTGTTTTCTGTTCCATGAGATCAAATATTTAATTAGTGTAGGTTGCAGAAGTAATTTGGTTTAGTATTCAGAAGAATAACTTGATGAATGTAATTTAAAAATCAAGTAGGTGAAGTAGATTCAGATTTGCTGCAGTAGGGGTTCTTAGAGTCTAGGAATTTTCACATGGTATCAGAGCGTTGATTTTGAAACAAAAAGAGCAGATCCAGTGCTGAGCAGTGAGGCCTAAAGTTACACTTGGCAGCGATTCGAATCCCCTTGAAGGGATTGTGCAATCCTTGCTGGGAAGTAGATTCGAGGAAATCTCTCTCTGAGTGAGACGATAAAGAGGTCCGATTTCCGGTTCGTGAGTTTGCAGAGGCAGAGGGAGTGACACAGAGCCTCAGTGCAATGCTTGAAGGGCGCAGTTTCTGTGGGGCAGAAATCCGCTAGAAAAGAACGAAGACACGTAGAAGGGGAATTTTCTTCTCAGAGAACTTTTCGCCAGAAAGTTCGAATTTCTCACTTGTTGAGCAATTGAGCAGTGACTAAAGGAGTCAATTTGACAGTTGGGTGAAATGGCATCGCATGGGTTCAGAGATTAGGACAGGTTGGACGGAGCCTCTAATTATGTCATATGGAAGACTAGAATCTTAGTTGTTTTGGAGGAATATGATCTCGAGCCCTACGTCAAAAGTGTTGTCGCTATTCCTGCTAACAACTATCAAAAGAAGTACAAAGCCGAGCAGGGGAAGGCAAAGAGGCTCATTTTTGATGGAGTTCGAGATCATGTGGTCTCACACTTGCAGGGGAAGGATACAACCTGAGAGATGTGGGAAGCCTTGTCTTCTTTGTTGAAGGCTCTTTCGAACAACGAAAGATGTATTTAGAGCAGAAGTTGCTACAGTAGGGTCCACTTCTTAGCCAACCTCGATGGTGAGGTTAGCCCTGAATGGAGTCTCAGATGAATGGCAAGTTTTCATCCAAAGCATATTGAGCAGAGAAAAACTACCTTCATGGGAGGAGATGGGGGCGACTCTTCAACATGAGGAGTTAAGGAGGGACCTAGTGAAGGTCAACCTCAATGGCAGTAGTGGGAGTGGCACAAAGACTAAGGAGGAGGAGGAGAGCACAACTCTGACATCGAAGGGACAACAAAAGCCGAAGCGAAAGAAGGACATTTCGAAGGTGAAATGTTTCAGTTGTGGCGAGATGGGCCACTATGCATCCCAGTGTCCTTTGAAGAAAAAGGACAAGGATGAGCAACATGATCCTAAGGCTGCTTCAACAAAGATTGACGAGGATGAGTTTGCCATGAGTGCCCACGCATCTCCAGGAGGGAGATGGGGCGATATTGAGCCGTAGTTGGGAGAACCACATGTGGGTAGGATCCTTGAGGAGTCCACCTCTTGGATCAATTCCTTGCTACGACAGCCCAAGATTTAGCAGTAGCAAGATGGACTTTGTGTCAGATGATGCAGTGGACAGTTTGGAGGACAGATGCAGTGGCTTGGGACCAGAGACTGATCAGCGCAGAG
Source organism: Pinus taeda (assembly GCA_000404065.3). Classification (NCBI taxonomy): domain Eukaryota; kingdom Viridiplantae; phylum Streptophyta; class Pinopsida; order Pinales; family Pinaceae; genus Pinus; species Pinus taeda. The sequence goes on along the minus strand of APFE030952695.1, from coordinate 115,736 downwards.
CAAGGTTGGCAACAGTGCAGATGGCATAGTGCAGAAGTCAGCAGCAACGCAAAAGATTTAGAGGGTTAGCAACAGTCAGACTCCAACATTCATTGTATTATGCTGAAAACAGTGAAGTTCAACTAATTTTGGATGTTTTTCAGTTTGCTTCTTTCATCAACTGAGATGCAATACAGATGCAGTGTTAGCAGTGGCAGTGCTAGCAACATAGCAGATGCAGTGTTTGAGAGGGAGATGTAGTACAGATGCAGCAGTGTCATGGGCAGCAAGACAGTAGTAGCAGTAGCACAGTGTTGGTGGCAACAGTAGTACAAAAAGGAGGTGCTTTAGAAACAGAGCAACATGCAGGTAGACATTGTTGCTAGAGCACTTTCCTCGCTAAGAGGGAGTGTTAGTTTTTGGTAGCATTGGAAGTGCTCTAGCCTTGAAAATTGGTGTAGAGGCTAAGGCACATGAGTTTTAAAGAACCCAGAAACCGTTTGGTGAAGGTCCATCGGGATTGTATTTTATTAAAATAATTAATATTTTTAATGGAGTTCCTAAGTCTAAACTTAGGGAAATTAAAATATTAATGGGTATTAATCAAAATATGGGTGATAATGATCTAGAAGGCGGATCTAGTCATGTTTTAATCTTAGCCGTTGATTAGAGACTTAATTTCAGCTGTTGAAGACTCAACAAGAAAAGTATAAAATGGAGGCTTGGGATTCATTTGGAAATAGACAGAGAGATTGAGGAAATCGATTTTCTAAGGTGAGAAGTCCTCAAGAGGAAAATCGATTGGGGAGATCTTGCAACTGAGGGGCAAAGAGAATTCAGGAGAAGGAATTTACGGAGAATACAAAACAGAGAGGCGGAGAGAGCTCGCAAAGAGGTGGCATAGTAGTCGGGAGAGTTGACGCAGTGGCAGCGCAGTAGCCGGGAGAGCTGACGCAGAAAAGTTGCTTGTCACGCAGAATCCAGAATTACTAGAACTATCGGGAACGACTGGAACAATCGGGAGAGCTGGCGTAGAGGCAACACAGTAGCCGGGAGAGCTGATGCAAAGGCAACACAGTAGCCGGGAGAGTTGATGCAAAGGTAACACAGTAGCCGGGAGAGTTGATTCAGAAAGCTGTTTGTCATGCAAAATCTGATGGGAATTGAGAAATTGGGTTTAACCAAAATCCGTTTCCCTAAAAAAAATGATCTTGAGGCTTGTGGGTTACGGCCCACTAAGCCTTATCGGAAGCGTTCTTAGGCCTTAGGCCTTTAACCATGGACTTACATTAGAATCGGAGCCACCACACTATTGGTCTTTTCATCTTACATTAATGCCTTTCAGCCTGAAAAATTGGACCATATATTATATCAGAGTCTTTACACTAGTAGGAGCTCATATGCTATCGACGTTCCAGCCTTAGCCCTTCGGCTACACAGGTTACAAATATACACGGGGAACCCTTGAAACCCCGCTCCAGAACACCTAGTGGACTTTAAATATCATAAGCCCGCATCTATAAAGATTATCGGGTTCGCTCTTCCAACTTTTCCGCAACACCATTCCTCCGATCACTGAACACCCGACTACCCGATCATTGATTGGTTTATCGGCGATATCGCCATCGGCTTATCAGCCCTTCACTGCTCCGCTGTCCAAATCCTTTGGCCTCTCCAATATGTGATCGCCTATCGAATCTACGCTGTCGACCTGGCTTCCAATTCGACGGTCCAGGATCAATCACTTATCGCTGATCGCTCTGCGATGATGGTTGGGTTTTGATAACACCCTAAGGCCTCCGCCGACGCGATAAAGGATCTGCCTCCGATGCGATAATAACAGACCTCTGTTCCAATGATTGGATTTAGACCGTTGATCCATATGATCCAACGGTCACTGTGCATTTTCGCCGCTTCCTCCTTAACTTAATTTTATCCACCATTTGAAGGATTTCTGTGTTAAAACACAACGCTGCCACTGTTTGCCAAAGCACCATAACTTCCACAACACAATTAACCTGGTTAATTCAATGGATCGCCATCACGCTTGATGGTCGATCAACACACTTAAAATTGGGAATTAAACTGTCACACACGCATATGAAACAGAGTTGGAAAAGGGACATAACACTGACGCGTTGGAAACACAACACACATATCTATTATATAGACGCAGCACAGTTACAACTAAGGCATTTCAGCCTTAGAACAGAGTCTCGTCTCGACTACATTGCTACACTCTGAATTCACAATTTCTATCTATATAACTCTGTCTCCCATCTCTCTCTACTACTTTGAACACGCAGGTTCAATCACATATATATAAGGAACATTGGCTTATTGGATCAGATCACTGAAAGGATTTGATCATATCCGTTAACAAAAAGCCCTTAAAGCACGCTACATGCATACACATATATGGCAGATTACAATTTATAAAGTCTTTGAGACTTATCCATTCCATTCTTGAAATCTGTTTTAAAACAAATTTCTCCTTGTTTTGCTCCCCTGGTCCATGCGCTCCTCTTCGCTCCACTTTGAATTCCTCCCTTTGACTAAGGGTGCTGGATGCTCTTGCATCAAACTCCCCAGGCACAAAAATTTATGACCTCTTGGTCATATGCTTTTCCTTGTCCTTAGCAATTCTACTCACTACATTTCTTCAGTGGAATTGCCTTCATGGTCGTCTGTGAGCTGCAACCAAACCTCTGCAGTAACAGTCTCCTTCTGCTACATGATACCTCCCCAAGTCCTTTTCACTCAGTCTTTTGGCATCCTTCAGGTTCTCTTCTCTGGAACCAATTGAGCACACCTTGCTCTAGGTTTGTGGCAATCTTCTCACCTTCGGTTGTCGTTCTCTATGCGACAGTAAGACCATAACTCTCCAACTCTATCAACTGTACCTCCTTCTCCTTCTTCTCTGGAATCCTTCCTCTTCTCTTAGGAATTTCTTTAATCTTCCTTTGCACGCAGAATCTTCGTTTGCTCTGATACCAAATGATGGGATGAGAGAAATTGGGGTTTAACCATAATCCCTTTCCCAAAAAAAATGATCTTGAGGCCTGTGGGTTATGGCCCACTAAGCCTTATCCAAAGTGTTCTTAGGCCTTAGGCCTTTAACCATGGACTTACATTAGAATCGAAGCCACCACACTATCGGTCTTTTCATATTGTCGGGAGCTTACATTAATGCCTTTCAACCTTAAACTTTGGACCATATATTATATCAGAGTCTTTACACTAGTGGGAGCTCATACGCTATCGACGTTCCAGCCTTAGCCCTTCGGCTACACAAGTTACAAATATACACGGGGAACCCTTGAAACCCCGCTCTGGAACACCTACCGGACTTTAAATATCATGAGACCGCATCTATAAAGATTATTGGGTCCGCTCTTTCGACTTTTCTGCAACACCATTCCTTCGACCGTTGATTGGTTGATCGGTGATATCGCCATCGGTGTATCAGCCCTTCGCTGCTCCGTTGTCCAAATCCTTTGGCCTCTCCAATATGCGATCGCTGATCTCATTTGGGCCATCGATATGGCTTCCGATCCAACGATCCAAGATCAGTCACTTATCGCTGGTCGCTCTGCAATGATGGTTGGGTTTCGATAACACCCTAAGGCCTCAGCCGACGCGATAAAGGATCTACCGCCAATGCGATAATCACAGACCTCTATTGCAGCGATTCGATTTGGACCGTTGATCCATATGATCCAACGATCGCTGTGCATTTTCGCTGCTTCCTCCTTAACTTAATTTTATCCGCCATTTGAAGGATTTCTGTGTTAAAACACAGCTCTGCCACCGTCTGCCAAAGCACCATAACTTCCACAACACAATTAACCTGGTTAATTCAATGGATCTCCATCATGCCTGATGGTTGATCAACACACTCAAAATTGGGAATTAAACCCTCACACACGCATATGAAACAGAGTTGGAAAAGAGACATAACACAGACATGCTGGAAACACAACACACATATCTATTATATATACGCAACACAGTTACAGCTAAGGCATTTCAACCTTAGAACAGAGTCTCCTCTCGACTACATTGCCACACTCTGAATTCACAATTTCTATCTATCCAACTATGTCTCTCCTCTCTCTCTACTACTTTGAACACGCAGGTTCAATCACATATATATAAGGAACATTGGCTTATTGGATCAGATCACTAAAAGGATCCGATGATATCCTCTAACAAAAAGCCCTTAAAGCACGCTGCATGCATACACATATATGGCATATTACGATTTATAAAGTCTTTGAGACTTATCCATTCCATCCTTTAAATCTATTTTAAAACAGATTTTTCCCTGTTTTGCTCCCCTGGTCCATGCGCTCCTCTTCGCTCCGCTTTGGATTCCTCCCTTTGACTAAGGGTGATGGATGCTCCTGCATCAAAATCCGGAACTGCCGGAACAACTGAAATTGTCGGAACAGCCGGGACAACTGACGTAAAGGGCAGAGAAGGTAATGCAGGGCTGACGTAGAGTCAGCGCATAAATAGCCGGGGTTAGCCAGTCTTGTGCCAAATCAGCGGAAATTCTGCCGGATCAGCCAGAATTCTGCAGGGTGAAGTGAGGTAAAACTGACTCAGATTTTCTGCTAGTATTCTCTCTGTAAATGATTGCTAGATGAGCATCCTAGATTTGTATTCAGATATTTTTCCTAGATAATAATAAAACCCTCAGAGTTGCTGCACTGGTTTTCCTGCATTGGGTTTTTTCGGGGACTATTGTGTCCAAAAATAAGTGTGTCCTATGTATCTTGTTCTTTGCTCTGTTTTCTGTTTCATGAGATCAAATATTTAATTAGTGTAGGCTGTAGAAGTAATTTACTTCAGTATTCAGAAGAATAACTTGATGAATGTAATTTAAAAATCAAGTAGGTGAAGTAGATTCAGATTTGCTGTAGTAGGGTTTCCTAGAGTTTAGGGATTTTCACATTATGTAGTTCAATACTCTTGCTTTACAAATTTTGAGGCCAAGTAGATGATGGACAACTGTTGCTTTGATGAGTATTATCCTATATGAAAATGGATTCCTATGACTTACGTGAAATGCAAGAATCTTGATTGATTTTATTTAAATGCCTATTCTAAATATGTCCTTTGATCTTTGTCTAAATTGAGTCTAAACTTTATAGCGAATGACAGAGAGAAGTCAAAGTGAAACACACGAGGGTGTGATTAACGATCCCTCTCCGTGAAATCTAAATCTAACTTACCCGGTGCTTCCGGCGCTATAGAGGTTGTGCCTCTGACGACTGCAAGGTCACCGTTTTAGACATTAAAAAGACTAGGCTTCTCATGAGAAGAAGCAAAAGGTGTTCCTATCTTTTTTTCAACCAAGCTTATGCTTGGAGGTTGATTATTAAATGCAAGACTAACTTAGAATGTAGATGCAATGTGAGATTAGCAGATGATTAATGAAGCGAAATTGTTTAAACCTTAGAAGCACTTAGATTACAATTTATCTTGAGTTATTTCGCCAAGTACTTATTTAAGAAATTTGATAGATAATCCCAATTATTCCAATTTTGAAAATGCTCACAACATGAAATGAAAATACTCAACTTGAGAACTGAAAGATATACAATTTATCACGAGTCCATAATAGAACACTTATTCGATCTCAGTGTAAAATGCTAATGATAATTATTTGAAGCTTCAAGAAAAATATCCAAGGAATGCACAATTATATTTCAAATCATTCAATTATCTGAAACCCCAAATTAATCAATGACATGCACATAAAGTAAATCATTTTCAATCCCATTTAGCTTAAAGAGAATTAGATCTTAGCACAAGAAAATTTCACAAATTAATGGGACAAGAAATTAGATATTAACAATTCTTTAAATTATCCTCTTGACCAAATATGTGAAATTATTTTTTAAATTAGTGAGTTAATGTGTGTGATCTCAGGAGTTAGCAAGCATTCAAACTTAAATTATACTGCCAATAATCACTAAAAATTTGCTGAAATGAAGAATGCAAAACTTTACTTTAAAAGCACTTAAATCTCAGAGATTGATAGCAGCAAATTCTCTTCAGACAACAGTAAGTTTAGATGCCAAACTAATGCAAAATTATTTTAAACAATTCTGAATATTACTATTTTCTCAAATGTACTCAAAATAAAGATGCAATCCAGTTTAATGATCAGACTTCAGAAAGCATAAAAGACATTCATTCAAATTGTAAATTTTATCCCAGTGATTATTTTGCCAATGTGTTGAATTAATGTCACGATTTAAATATCTTGTTGTGCAAGTTTGTTTGATAAAATACTAGGATAAGGTTCAGAGAAGTGTACCAGAGAGCCCAAAGGCTTGAAAACTTCTTCCAAATCAACGAATTTAATCACCTACCTTCAGATTTGATGCCAAACTTAACTTAGAAAATGCTTCAAAATTTTATGTCACTGATTGCAAATTTTTATGTTAGTTGTGAGACTGTGTTAAGGTAATATGGAAGGCTGCGTTGAAACCTTGGGAAGATGCTTCGGGCAACTGCGAAAGAGATAGAGGAAATAGGCAGCAAGGAGGAGACATGCAGCAAAAAGAAGAAATAAGGAGAATGGTTCAACAGGGAAGGAGAGAAAGGGAGGTTGAGGCAGCGAGGAGATGGAGGGGATAGGGAAGCAGGTGGCTGCCGAGAGGAGAAATAAGGGGAAAGGACAGTAAGGAAGCAGGGAGTTGGAGGAGTGAGGGTTAAGGGAAGCGGAGGCAGCTGAAGGAGAATGTGGGCGGAAAGATAAGTTGTGAGGGAGAAGGTTGCGGGAGACATGCAGGAGGGCCGAGAAGAAAAGAGGGAAAGGGAGCAGTGAGGAAGGAAAAAAAAATGAGACAGTGTGAGGCTGTGGGCAGGTTGAGAAGGGTCGGCGAGCAACAAGAGTGACATAACAAACAAAAAAAATAAGGGCAACGTGAGGCTGCGTGGAGGTAAGGCTTTAGGGGCAGGCTAAAAAAAAAAATTTACAAAAATTTCGCCCAAACTCAGAGGAATTTCCTCCAAAAGCTCAGTTCAGAAGAATTTTCCAGGTCTCGGTATTCTTCTTTTCACTTAATAATATTTTGAATTACGGCCCTGCAAACAAATCTGAGACCAGATCTTGCCCTCCAAGGCCTAGATCTGTTTCAAAATCCCAATGTTTCCTTGGCAAACTTCAGATCTATGCCATATGCTTCCGAAATTTCCCCCTAGCCTCTGCGCTGAGCTCCTTGTGTCACCCTCCGCGCTGAGCTCCTTGCGTTATCCTCTGCGCAGAGTTTACACTAGCCCTCTGAGAATTTAGGCCTTCCCTCCTTTGCTCCTTTTGGGGACTGGAAGTCTTCTTCCCAGAATGCTGCTGCCCTCCTTTTCCACTTGCTACTCACCCTCTGGCTCTATTTTCTCTGTTGATTTGTTGCTACTAAGAAAATCGAACTGCTTGGGCAATTGAGTATCTGCACTAGTGTATTCTTCATCACCACATCGAATTCCTCTTATAATCCACTCTTAGAGCACCAACAACCAAGATTAGAACTTAATCAATGGCTAGAATCATCTATGGATCAATCCGAGTGAGTTTCTAGATGATTCTCACCATATATCAATTAATACTAATTAATTAACCATATTCTCTAAGTTTAGACTTAGGAAATATTTAAAAAAATGGTTAATAATTTAATTGAGACATTTGTAGGCAAAATTTCCAGAAACGATTTCTGGGTTTTGGAGATCTCCTGTATTCTAGCCTCTCCACCAAATTTTGTGGCTAGAACACATCCGATGCTACAAAAGCTAACATTGCTTGCCCAATAGGCAAGATGAAAGACTCTCTAAGAAGGGCCAAGAGGGTCTTAGGGGCTAGGTTTTGGGAATGAGATTCATAAAGGAGGGACTTAGTCCTAAAAACCCTTATGAAGACTTGGTTTCCAAATGGTCTCTGAAGAATTACCTTCCAAAAGTTATGGGATCACATGGGACCAAGTGAACCCCAGGTTAGGTCAAGGGGATCGGATTGAGCAATCAATGATGTACTTGACCTAATTAAGGAGGAGAAGGGGACCAAAGAAAGTTTTTTAAACAAAAGGTAATGCAATGATCCCAATGAGGTTTGTCAGGCCAGGCAGTAACTCTTCAATAGGCAGTGAAACTGATTCGATTTATTTCATTAGGTATGTTATTGTTATATACAAAAGGGTGTGACTGCTCAGTTCATCTCCTGATGACTGTTCACATTCCTAATTTAACTATTTACATAAATTCAC
>APFE030952695.1:88034-107477 GCA_000404065.3 Pinus taeda | reverse complement strand
ATTGTTATATACAAAAGGGTGTGACTGCTCAGTTCATCTCCTGATGACTGTTCACATTCCTAATTTAACTATTTACATAAATTCACCCAATCGTGAGGATTAGGTGTCAACATTCCCCCCCTTAATTTGGAGGGATGTTGGTGAGTCCAAGCATCGTTCTGAATCTTTCAAGCTTTTCTCTTCCAAGCGCTTTGGTGAAGATGTTTGCAATTTGCTCATTTGTGGAACAATGACGGAGATGGATTGTTTTGGCTTCAACATGATGTCGGATCAGATGATATTTAGTATTGATGTGCTTTGTACGATCATGGAACTTTGGGTTCTTGGCCAACTTTATTGCATAGGTGTTGTCAATCATGAGTGGAGTTGATTGTACTTGTTTTACCTGCAAATCTTCAAGAATTTTCCTGAGCCACACAATTTCTTTCGTTGCTTCAGCTGCTTCCACGTATTCTGCCTCTGTTGTGGAATCTGTTGGAACTGATTGTTTGCGTGATCTCCAAGAGACAGCTCCTGATCCAAGACTCATAGCATATCCTGAAGTAGATACTTCAGTTTCTTTGTCTCCATCGAAGTCTGAATCAGAGTATCCAATCAAGCTGAAGTCGTCTACCTGTGTATACTTGATTCCAAGGTCTTGAGTTCCCTTCAAGTACCTTAGAACTCTTTTTGCAGTAGACCAATGTCCCTCAGAAGGCTTTTGCATAAACCTGGAGAGGATTCCAATAGCAAATGAAATGTCTGGTATGGTAGTAGTAGGTAGATGAGACTTCCTACAAGCTGTCTATACTTTGTTGCATCCTCAAATTCCTTTTCTTCAATAGATGTGAGCTTTACGTTTTGTTCCATTGGAGTAGAAAGAAGATTTCACTCTGTCATGCTAAATCTGTTTAACAAATCTCCAATGTATTTCTTTTGAGAAAGAAATATGGATTTTGGATGTTGGGTTACTTCAATGCCAAGATAGTAATGAACATAGCCCAATCAGTCATTTCAAAACTTTTTCCTAATTCTTTCTTTATGGATGCAATATAACTTTCATTGTTCCCCTGTCATTAAAGATCATCTACATATACCACAAGATATACAACTGTTTTGCCAACTTTCTTGACAAATAAAGTTGCATCATCAAGATCAAAATGATTGAAGTTGAGTTTCAGAAGATGCTCAGTTAGCTTTTCATACCAGGCTCGTGGTGCTTGTTTAAGGCCATACAAGGACTTCACAAGTTTGCATACTTTATGTTCATGTCCTTTCACAGCAAATCCTTCAGATGGGACATAAAAACATTCTCTTTTAGATCTCCATTCAAGAAAGCAGTTTTTACATCCATTTGATGGACTTTCCAACCATTCTGAGCTGCTAGGGCAAAGAGTGTCTGGATGGACAATGACGCCCTACAACACCTACAAACAAGCCTACGACAACCTCTTTGGAGGAATATCCACCTCAAACAAGCCCTTAAACAACCCCCTCTTCCTGCGGCCCTCTAGCAAGGCTCTTCGGCCCTCTCTCCAACAACTCGATGCTCTTGAATTGACTTCAAAACAACCCTTCAACCTTCGCTGGTCCTGTCTTCCTTCCTGCGGTTTAAAACAAAGGTATCTCCCTCTCCAGCGAGCTCTTTGTGAGGTAAGTGTTGCACAAATGGATGAGGAAATATCCTCCACTCAACCTCCTATATATACACATAAGAGGAGGGCTTCTTCCAACGTCATTCTACAACTGTCCAACTTATCAAGAGGCTTATTTGACTCAAGCCAACATTGACATATATGTTGTAAACCCACTGATGACCTTCAAAAATTCATAACTTCATTTCTAGAGCTCCGGTTTGAGTGATCTTCAAAGCGTCGGAATCAGCACGCCATGCTCTATCACCTCAAATTTTCTCATGCTCAAATTCTTCATGGTTTTTGGCCCAAATCCCGATGGGTGCAAAACCCCATGCTTGGGTTCCAAGTCCACAAGCCTACTTGTGGTGCTTTGCTCTCCAAACCTCGAACACTAAGGCTTGGAGTACCTCCCAAGCTACACAAAAATTAACAACTCCTCCCATCGGTGAAAGTCCATAAAGAGCACAAAATTTTAGCTGAGGTGATAGTGGGCTATCGCTCCATTGGTTCCCCTTGACATAGTAGTCGTTGTTGAATTTCCATGATCTTTGGTCTAGGATATAATCTTAAAATCTCTAACGCTACCAAACCAAGAATCTTAACGATACTACTTTGCACAACGAAATATAAACATTAGTAAATCACATATGCACAAAATATAGACAACTTTTTACAATTTTCAACCCAACTTCGTTATATTAAACAACATATAATACAATAATCTAGGGCTCCCTTACCAGGGATAATGACCCTCATACATCCCCTAGTATAAGAATACAAATTGGGGCTTAGTGTCAGTCCATCGACAACCAATTTGCCCTCAACAAGACACTCTGACCATCTGGTTGATGAAGTCGACTCTCTCAGCCCCCCTCGGTCGTACCCTGTACCTGCCCGGCCTTGCAGCTCCTTATCTGCAGTTCCTGCCTCTATCAATGCTCCAAGTGCATCTGGCCACTGAATCTCGACTATCCAATCTGATCTCTAGTCGTGCCTTTGACCATCAAGGCCACAAAACATGAGACTCTTGTCGAGTTGTTCACAACTCTTGATCTGCCCATTGCTGCTCCTCAACTACTTAGGGACTTCAGCCCACTATGGTCTTCCTGCGCTGCACCGATGAAGACCAACATAGGGCAAAAAGGGTTGCCACCTATCACTGTAAGATGTCCATCTCTCACAATGAACACGGGTTAGGAGGACTACTCGTCATTTGTTGTAGAAGTCCTTCTCCACACATAAGTCTTAGGCTTCACAAACTGCTGCTGCTTGATCAGACCCTTGAGCTCAACAACTACCACTCTCGCAACTACCTTTGTCCATCAAGGTGTTGCTCACCGGGCTTCAACTTCGACACTATCACGCTGTCCTCCAACAAACCATAAGTGCCCATTCTCCACACTTGGTCCACTCTCGCGTTGTCGTCCAACGATTCACGAGTGACCAAGTCCACATTGTAGCATCTACACCTAGTTAGAGCATCCCCACGCCTAGGAGACCCTTACACACAACTGCCAACAGACTTCTCCACATCCGCCCTTTGCTCTGCAATAGAGGAGCTATTGCACAAATCTAGGCTCCATCAACATGTCCTCATCTAGGACATCAATCCACCGTGAGATCTGCTCCTAGTTGGAGTTCCTTCATGCCCAAGGCAACTCCAACAAATGGCTCCCACAGGCTGCTTCAAATCTGGTCAATATCCTTGACCCAACGCACCTCTAATGTTGCTCCAAATCTGGTTGTCACTTTGCTGTTCTCGACTGGTTTGGTTAGGGCATTTGGGCATATTGCTGCAGCCCTAAACCCCTCTCAACAGTCCTTAAACAACCCTCTGAAAACTGCAGACTAGGCAAGGAGAGATGCTCCTCCTCCACACTGAAGGTAAGGGCTCAAGACAACCCTCAAATCTGCCCATGCTAGCTTTGCTGTAGTGGTATGGCCTACAGCCTACCACACATCGCTACTGTTGCTCACGACACCGTCCAACAATGGTACAACCCATCCGTTAGCCTTCAAACAAGCCAACGTTCAACCCTTAAGGCATCGGTCTAGCACAACAAACATCACGACTTCCTACAACAACCTTTGAACCTTGTTCAACCCTTGAAACAGTTCTCCAACCCACGTTGCCCTAGCCTCCCTTGCTGTGGCCTCAAAACAAAGAACTCCCTTCATCCATAAGCTGTCCTCAAGGTATGCGTTACACCAAATGGATGAAAAAATGCTTCTCCCTCACCTTCTATTTATGCTAAAGAGAGGGGCTCCTTCCAATGTCACTCTAGGGCTGTCCAACTTGTCAAGAGGTTTATTTAACCCAAGCCGACCTTGACACATATGGTGTAAACCCACTCATGACCTTCAAAAATTCGTAACTCCTTAACGACAACTCTGAATCAGATGATTCTTGTTGCGTTAGAATCTTCTCGCCGAGAGCTAGCATCTTCATCCATCACATGTCGAAAACCCATCACGGTTTTGGCCCAAACATCTATGGGTGAAAAACCCTAGGCTTGGGTTCTAAGCCCACAAGCCTACTTGTGGCGCTTTGACCTCCAACCCTTGAACACTAGGGCTTGGAGTACCTCCCAAGCTACATGAATCAACACTCCCTCTTAGCGAGGGAGGTACTTCCAAGACTAGGAAGTAACCATCATCATCTTCGACAACACTAGCCCATATGACATCCATCACTGTAGCATACCCTGTAAGATGAATTCGACAATCTCGGTAGTGCCTCTGCCTCATGACATTCGAACCTAAAGATCCCGAACCTCCATAGGGCTGCTCCCTCTGAGGCTAGACTTCCTCTGAGCCTACACGATCTCCACTGGCTTAGTTCTGCAAGCATTCATCCTCTTGGATCAAATACCACACATGCAAATCCCAACAATCTCGGATATGCAACATTACAATCCGATGAAGACTCTAGCCTGCCAACTTTGTAGTCCATCAAATGAAGCCATCTTGATCAACCTGATCTCGTCCATGCCAAAGAAACCCTTGAGTTGTCCCAACCATCCATGACAAGACATAGGAAGTCCACGATCTACAAACCGCCACACAACATACTGAAGTGCACCAGGTTCACCATTGATCCACGAAAACTCCCAGCCCATCTCATCATGTAGTCTATTGAGACCACATCTCCATGTCTTCAGCTAAACCCTCTGCTCCATGATCCAAACACCCACAACTCCTTCTTAGTTGCTTTGCTGTGCACACTCTGATTCACTGTCCCTCAAAGTAGCTCAGATACGTTCTGATACCATGTTGAGTTTCCACGATCTTGGGCCTAGGATAAAATCTTTAAATCTCTGACGCTACCAAATCGAGAATCTCAATGATAGTATGCACAACGGAATATAAACAACATAAATCACATATGCACAAAATAGACAACTTTTTACAATTTTCAACCCAATTTCGTTATATTAAACAACATATAATACAACAGTCTAGGGCTCTTGTACCAAGGATAATGGCCCTCATACATCCACTAGTACAAGAATACAAACTGGGGCTTGGTGTCAGTCCATCGACAACCAATCCGCCCTCAAGAAGATACTCTGACCATCTGGTTGATGAAGTCGACTCTTAGCTCCCCTCTGTCATACCCTTTACCTACCTGATCCTGCGGCTCTCGATTTGCAGTTCTTGCCTCTATCAATGCTCCAAGTCCATCTGGCCACTGAATCTCGGCTATCCAATCTGCTCTCTAGTCGGCCTTTGTCCATCAAGGCCACAAAACATCGAGACTCCTGTTGGGTTGTTCACAACTCCACTTGTGAACAACTCTCGATCTGCCCACTGTTGCTCCTTAGCTACTTAGGGACTTCAGCCCACTATGGTATTCCTACGCTGCACCAATGAAGACCAACATAGGGCACAAAGGACTGCCACCTATCACTGCAAAATGTCCATCTTTCACAATGAACACGAGCTAGGAAGACTACCCATCATTTGTTGTAGAATTCCTTCTCCACACACAAGTCTCGGGCTCCACAAATTGCTCTTGGTTGATCAGACCCTTGAGCTCAACCACTGCCTCTCTTGCAACTACCTCTGTCCATCAAGGTGTTCCTCACCGAGCTCCAACTTGAACACTATCACGCTGTCCTCCAGCAAACCATAAGTGCCCAATCACGTCGACACTTGATCCACTCTCATGCTGACCTCCAACAGTTCACGAGTGACCGAGTCCACGCTGTAGCATCTGCACCTAGTTAGGGCATCCCCACACCTAGGAGACCCTTGCACGACTGCCAACAGACTTCTCCACATCTGCCCTTTGCTCTGCAATAGAGGAGCTATTGCAGAAATCTAGGCTTCATCAACATGTCCTCACCTAGGACATCCATCCACCGTGAGATCTGCTCCTAGTTGGAGTTTTTCATGCCCAAGGAAACTCCAACAAATGGCTCCCACAGGCTGCTCCGAATCTGATCCAAATCTGGTCAATATCCTTGATCCAACACACCTCTAATGCTGTTCCAAATCTGCTTGTCACTTTGTTGTTCTTGACTGTTCTGGTTAGGGCATTTGGTCATACTGCTGCAGCCCTAAACTCCTCTCAACAGTCCTTGAACAGCCCTCCAAAAACTCGGACTAGGCAAGGAGAGATGCTCCTCCTCCATGCTGAAGGTAAGGGCTCAAGACAGCCCTGAAATCTGCCCACGCTAGCTTTGCTGTAGTGGTATGTCCTGCAACCTACCAGACAGCACTACTGCTGCTCATGGCACCCTCCAACAATGGTACAACCCATCCGTTAGCCTTCAAACAAGCCAGCGTTCAGCCCTTAAGGCATAGGCCTAGCACAGCAAACATCACGGCTTCCTACAGCAACCTTCGGACCTTGTTCAGCACTTGAAACAGTTCTCCAACCCACGCTGCCCTAGCCTCCCTTGCTGCAGCCTCAAAACAGAGAACTCCCTTCCTCCACAAGCTGTCCTCAAGGTATGCGTTACACCAAATGGATGAAAAAATGCTTCTCCCTCACCCTCTATTTATACTAAACAGAGGGGCTCCTTCCAACGTCACTCTAGGGCTGTCCAACTTGTCAAGAGGCTTATTGAACCCAAGCCGACCTTGACACATATGGTGTAAACCCACTCATGACCTTCAAAATTTCATAACTCCTTAATGACAACTCGGAATTGGATGATTCTCATTTCATTAGAATCATCTCACTGAGAGCTATCATCCTCATGTATCACATGTCGAAAACTCATCACGGTTTTGGCCCAAACATCTATGGGTGCAAAACCCCAGGCTTGCGTTCTAAGCCCACAAGCCTACTTGTGGCGCTTTGACCTCCAACCTTCGAACACTAGGGTTTGGAGTACCTCCCAAGCTACACAAATCAACAGTCGCTCTATAGGATCCCCTCCTAGGACCCCTGCTAGTTTGAGCGGTAACAGGCAGATCACAGACACCTAGAATCACCTTTCATTTGATGGGAAATTTAGGCGATTATATTTGTGAATTTAATTTTGATACAAGTTTGTTGTTGGCAAATTTGAATAAACTGTTATGTTGCAAGAAGCAGTGATTGGGCATAGCAAGAGCGATTTTGACTGCTGGTTTTTCTTAAGTTAGCCTAAATTCTTCTTAGTTACAAACATATGGGTGGGGCATATAAAATGACAACATGTTTTTATCTGTTCCCATGTTTTTTTAAACTATTTTAAAACTATTTTTTTATAGTGGGTTTCTCTTGAGATGTAATAACACATTTTTGATTTCCTCCAATTTGGGTTGTGTTCTTATCTGGCAGGGTATGGTACAAGGAATATGATGCAACGTCCAGATACTCTTATTTTGGAAGGCATTCCATCGCGGTGGTTTTCAGAGCCACGGGTGTCTTCAAAAGTTTCTATTCTGGTTACGCACAGCATTTTCTCGAAATTTGGCAAGATCAGGTCACCTAACTCCACACCTTTTTGTTTCATCCATAGGCTCTCTCTTAAACATGGATCTTGTAATTGTTTTAGTTGGGATGATAAATATTGGGCGTGATTGAGAGAATAATAACACGGCATAGGTGAAACATAAAATTTGCCTGTTGCCAACTGTTTGTATGTTTCCTTTTTAATGCAGCAGTAAGCAAAATGTTTCAATATCTGTAATGCATTCTTCTTTTGTGTTTTCTTTTAATTGCACAAGGAATGCCAATAGCAGTGTTTGAAATGAAAGGTGTTAGTAAATTCATAGTCATAAAAGATACATCCATGGTTATAAAATATACTCCTTTACAATTGCTACCTATATAGTAACATTTTTGGCCCAGAACACTGATACCTTATTAATCAGATCTTTTGTAACTGCAACAGCTAATTATAGGAGGCTTAGGTTCATGACTCGTAACTTCCAGGACAAATTCATTATCTTGGTGGGCAGGACAACTCAACCTGCTGTTAGAAAAAGAGTCCATATGTATCCATTCAAAAATGCAACTAGCTAGATTCTAATCAACGTTACTAAACATAACCAGCTGTAATAGCCACCATTAAACCAAGAATGCTGTGTCTGGACTCTGAAGTTACCGGACAACTACAGGAAGCAGGAAAAATGGATGTGGTCTCGACTGTGCTTAGAAGAATTATTGTAATACTATGTACAATATCTTCTCTAAACATTAGTGTAATTTTAAGCTGCAGGAAAATGTGAGTTGGCTCTAAGAACATAGAAGTTGGGCAACAGGGGGCAAAGAATGACAGTTTGTTACAAGTCTGGTTACTGGCTGCACTTGTATACACCTGTACTTCTTATGTAGGGGCACAATTTCAAACAGGTATTTAAATTTTGTTAGCAATTGCCCTACCGTCCATTCATGTCTGAAAAATCCTCTAGAAGAGTCCATATTTTAGAACATCCATATACAATGAAGAAAGGTCTATTCATTCTTATTCAATTTATTTTTTATTCTCTTACGGTACACTATTCATTGTTTGTGTGGTAGAATGATATAATGATTAATACATACAAGTGAAACAGAGTTTGATAAATCCAAGATCTCTGCAGATTGCATCTTTTGCTTGTCAATTACAAATTACATTGTTGGATTGGACTCATAAACACTGCTGACAAAAAGTTGCCGCTAATTGGCTTTTCAGCAGGCGTAAGATGTGTAACATTTTTGAAGAACACACTATTGTTCATTTACAGAAAATGTGATGGTAGAACAGTGTTACGGGCTTTATGAACAAATGCATACTGGCCCATTAAATTTGCAGCCTGGTAATTTGCAGCAACATAGCCTGAATGCATGTTTCATTCTTGTGCATCTTAGGAAGTCTCACAGATTAACAATATGCCACTTGAATGCACTGGACCAGTAATGATAACCAGTTGAAGCAGGAATAGCAAAATCTCTTAGGAAAACTATCTATTGGTACACCCTTCTTTGTCCTAAGGCGTTTGTGTTTAAAATTATACATTATTGTTGAGGATTATCAAAGTCTTCCTTTTAAGATCTCTAGTAGAGATGCTTACGAAATTATGCTAGACTCGAAAATAACATTGCTAAAGCAGGTACTACAACTTTGATAAGAGCATTCCTGACCAATGGTTTTAAACAGTTTCAGGACTCTTACAAACTTTTGTATATTTTTGGGTGATGTCTTCTTTACAGAAAACTAGATAAATTAATGATCTACAATCCAGTTCCTAAGGTTCCATTATTGGCAATATTTTGATTAGACATGTTAGATGTGCACATGTGGATATAATTTACTGCTGTAGTGTTCTATTTCATCATTACTGCATTGGTGATATTCCTTTTGCTCATAGACTGTACAAAAATTTGTGTGTAAGTCTAGTATGTCCACAATTTCGTCGTTTGTTGTAAAGACTGTCGTTTAGCAATTATGTGTATGTGTAATTGCTTCGAATAGAAAACCAGTTCTAGTTTTATTTTCTGCCTATTTTATTTCTATCCGGTTCCCTAGGTGATCTTGAAACGTCCAGATTCCCCCACAATATCATAATATTTTTGATTGCTTTGTGATTTAAATAGAGACCTTGATATTGTTGGGAGCAATGATTTGGGCAAGGCTGTCCAAGACATTGGGAAGGACATCACATCTGCATTGCACTGCAAGGTTTGGGTTCAGTATGAGAGATACGACAGCTTTTACAATGCTGTCAAAGCATTTTGTGGTCGATCAATGCAAAAGGTGGGTGTGATAGGCAAAATTCTTGTATTGATATTCTCTTAATAATTTTTTTTTTTTTTTGTTCTGTCAGAAATCAATAATCTTTCTTGTTCAACACCACAATTGTATTGGGTATTCATTGAAGCAGGAAGGTTCAAGACTGAAGGCAAACTATCATATTGATTGGGATAAAGAGGGATATTTCATGGATGCAAATGTTAGGAAAAGATCTTATGAAAAAGAAAGACAACGAGAGATGGAGCGCAGACAACTTGCAGGCAGAACATTTAAGAGGGAAGTCCCGATGCCCATAGTCCAGTTTTCAAAGAATGATGGAGATAGGATAAATGGTGAAAATGATACATCAAGGTAACACTTTGATTTTGCTATCAAAGCAATCTGCATCTTGCTGGCAAAGCTGTATGTATCCTGTTTTTTTCAAGTCTGGCTACCCTGAAATGTATCTGGTTTTTTCAAGTCTGGCTACCCTGAAATTTGTTCCTGTGAGCTCTAGCTAAATTGCTTTTTGTGGCTTTCAGGAACAAAGGGTAATGTAGCAATTGCCTCTAAGAACCTGTCCTAATTTATTGATAAAAATATCAGAGGTCCAAAAGGCAAAATTGGGGAAGAAAAGAAAGATTGAAGATCAAAGTGGGAAAAATTCCTATGTAATCTATTTGTCTACAGTTTGTTAGATGGGGTTATTTTTAAAGCAGAAAGAAGAGATGCAAGAGAATGACTCTTCTGGAGAAGAAATGTAAAGACAGGGACTCGAGTAGGTGAATGAAAATGATGTGTTCTTATATCGACATGGAAATTGGTCTTTTTTTTATTTAGATGGCAGAAAAATTTCCGTTTGATATGTTTGCTTCAAAACATAGAAACAAAATGATCAAGTGGTGCAACTTCCGATACAAAGATCACAAGTTTAGAGCTTGAGATCTAATCATTATGACATGCACCGCAGCATGGCTGAAGTTAATTGACCGAAGCTTTTTGAATGTCGAGTTCTCTTCTTTGAAACAATTGGATTCCCAATCAACCCTTTTTGCATGAAAACATGTGTTGGCTGCCAGGTTAGTCCGTTGGACAAACACAAAAATAATTTTAATTCAACCTCGTATATATTGCTTTAATTGTTCGAATCATTGAAAAACATCAAAAATAGTAACTCTGAAATTGGAAGTTTATCAAATATAAAATATTTAAATTTCCGTGGACATCATAATAATTGATCCAGAGAAAAAGGAGCACTGTTAGCGTTTTGCCATGGCCATTTTATTGCTGGTTTCTGTCATGATTCATTCTATAGTGTTGAATGTAGTTCCATTACCCAGGTTGCTCAATTTGGAAAAACAAGGACAATGCTAGTTAGAAATATATTTCAACGCACACACTAGTTCTACATGTTGGTGGCGATGATACAACTCTGTTAAGGCAGCCTATTTAGGTTGGGAATGTGTCGGTCCACCAACATATAGGGCATATATATATATAGACACACACACTCAATTGGGGAAAAACAAGGACAAATCTGATTAGAAATATGATTTAATGCACACACTAGTTCTACATGTTGGTTGTGATGATACAACTTGGTGGTTGGGTGGCCTATTTAGATTGCAAATGTGTTGACAGGGTACATACTACACATGAACATATATAATATACTGGCATATACAATCTTTCCAATCTAATCCCAAGAATAGAGGTAGATATCTAGGAGATCTTATCCATGGATGTTAAGGAAATAGTTTTATGGTGTCATCCCTTATTGGAGCGTTCTCCTACAGTGTGTATTTTCCCTAGAATACATTGTATGTTATTTTGGCTATAATAATTTTATTAAATTAAAAAATAGTTTCGCTATAGTAATTTTATTTTAGGTCGTTGATGCAAAAGCGTTCTTTTACATTGTATATTAAAATAAATTGTATGTTTTTTTGGATATAATAATTTTATTATATTAAAAAATGTTATATGGTCTGATGATAATTCACATCACTTCAGCTTAATTCCGTTAATAACTTGGCCTATACAGAAATTATCCACTATTTATCTTGGGGTAAATCAAACTGAATTAATTGTAATTTGTGTTGTACCTAAATCTGTTGTGATGATTTCACAATGGCTATCTTAATTCAATGACAAAAAAGTAATAATTTCAAGTGAATTTTTGCTGAGGCACATGTCTTCCAAACAGTGTTCAGTAGAACACAGTTGATTATTAATTGTTACAAAACACATCCCTTTACTATTAAAGATTAAGCTATTTAACAATGCCTAAATTCAGTGACAAAATATAAGCATGTTAAGTTTTTTTTTTTTTTTTTTAAGCCTGGGGCACAGGTTATTATTATTATTATTATTATTTATTTTATTAAGCTTAAGGCACAGGTTTTCCAAACAGTTCTCAGTTGGTTATTAAATGTTGCAGAACACCCCTTGTTTACTGGCTCTTTTAGAAACAACCAAGTTTGCAAAACAGTCGTCGACTGTCTCTTTTCTTTGATTATTAAAAATTAGGTAAAAAGGAATTGGTTAATTGGCTTACAATTTTTCAACTAAGCTTAAAAAAACATACATTCAAGTGTCTTCCAATCTTTTCTATTCTGTCATTTCAATATAATCTATATTATATGATTTAGAGGCATTTTATTTAAATATATGATTTAGAGGCATTTTATATAAAACAAAACATACATTTAAGTGTCTTCCAATCTTTTCTATTCCGTCATTTCAATATAATCTATATTATATGATTTAGAGGCATTTTATATAAATATATGATTTAGAGGCATTTTATTTAAATATATGATTTAGAGGCATTTTATATAAAACAAAACATACATTTAAGTGTCTTCCAATCTTTTCTATTCCGTCATTTCAATATAATCTATATTATATGATTTAGAGGCATTTTATATAAATATATGATTTAGAGGCATTTTATATAAAACAAATATGGTAGCCAGATTTTAATTTTGATAATTTTGATTAGAAAAAATGAGGTAGAAGGAATTGGCTAATTGACTTATTAGTGAAATTTTCAACTAAACTTAAAAAAGCATACCTGCAAGGATTTTTTAATCAAATATTATTTCTTCCAATTTTTTTCATTCCGTCATTTCAATATAATCTATATTATATGATTTAGAGACATTTTATATAATACGATCTAGAGACATTTTATATAAACAAATATGGGAGCGAAATTAAAAATCATCATGTGAAAGAGTGATTTTTATATATATGGTAATTAGAGCAGTTGTGTATTTGCATGATATGAGTTTGTTTTGTTTAATGTCGTTGTAATCATTATGTGCAACACATTATTACTAATGTGAATGCGAGTTAATTGAGGGGAGGGGATTGAAATAAGTACTTGTTTTACATATTATGTTTTGCCAAGCGTGTTGTACTGGTAGGTATTTTAAATTGAAAAGGACATTAGGTGGGTTTTGATCCACTTATTTTTGCACGGGTCACAAGACTATTTGATATAATCTCTTTGGGTGCAACTACACATAATCTCTTTGGGTGCAACTACACATTCAACTACTACCTCAAGGTGTCCCATGGCTTTAGGCTAGGCTCTCATGGGAATTGAACATTATTTGAAGGTGAAAATGGCCCTGCTTTCCATGATTGGATCCAACCCTTTTGGTCTTAAAAATAATTTAATCAATAAACTCATCCACTGTTTAAAAATTCTATTGTCAAATGATTCAAACTATTTTAATGACAATGAAAATGAACCTTATAGTGATATCACACTTAAGTTTTGTTGAAGTTGTATTTTGTTTAAAGGAAATATAGCATTGACCAAAATAGGTTGATGGCAAAGTATGGATCCATTTAAAAGTTGTGAACTTCTTGTGTAAACAGCTAAGGCACAACTTTAATAACAAGAGTTGCATGCAACCTTGTCTCTTGTTGTGTGGTGATTTATAAGATTAAGAAGTGCAGTTTGTTGGGGGTAATGTCAAGCTATGTGATAATTCAGTGATGTTGCACTCGATGAATAATTTGGTATTGTTTATTGACATAATTGTGCTTAAAAAATTACAACATCTGAATCTCATTTGGAAATTCCTAATAATGTTCTCAATTTTTTTTGAATAAATTACAAATGATGAACACATGCAAATGAAGTATGAAACTCTTGAATATTGTCATTGTCAATCTCTGACTTCAAAGACTAATGATTGTGGATGTCAATGTAGTAGAATGAGTTTCATTGTAGTAAAAATGAAAATAAAATACTTATAAAATGAAGGAAAACAAGAACATTATATTACCAACTTCTTGGTGTGGTATGCATAAGAGATGTGTGAATACAAAGGCTATTGTGGACATAGTCAAGATTGAATGATACAAATATTGGCTTTGGCATAGGAGGTGGCATAGTGGTAGTGTCTAGATAGCCTAAAATTACACGTTACAAACAAATTAATTTACATTTTTTTTTTCTTTCTAATTTTGATTCATTTTGTTTAACTTGTCAAAAACCAATTAAACAACAAAATGTAGCTATCAAAAACCAAATAAACAACAAAAAATAGCTGGACTTAATTTACAAAGCCATTTGTTTTTCTTTGATCTCATTCTTAAGGGGTACTATTTTTCAAGAAATTTAAAGCTTTTATATCTTACAAGTTCTCTTATGTTCTTTGCACTCGAACATGGTAAATAAAACTATTCTCCACTCATAGATAACATTTTCCTTTACCTAACATTGGTAGATGGCTTCAAGAATAAGAAGATTCCAATTTTTGTTAGACAATGATTTTAGTTGCACTCAAACATTGTGAAAAAAAGTCAATTAGGAGGGAAGACCTTAGCGGCTAAAATAGGGTTCATGAGTGTTAAACACAACAATGGCTAAGACAAAAGATATGAATGATAAACATTGATTGTATTATTATTCACAATGATACATATTTATAATACATTAGAGTGACCCTTGGTTTCATATTCCAAGTGCTCTCTTCGATTCTTTTTTACTGTTCAGCATCCACACCAACCCTTAAAGGATTAGGTGTCCAACATTCCCCCATAATCCGAAGGGGTATGTATGAGTCCAAGAGAGTTGTAATACAAAATGTGCAAAAATGCATGGCAATACTAGGCTAAATGTGCTATCTAAAATGTTGGCATAAGGTGGTGGTTTAAGGACGACTGCCAACACTGGAATGCTTAGTGCAGTGCCCCAAACCCTGCCAAATCTGGCATGAAACTGAAGTGTTTTGCTAGAGGAAGTGCTCCTAATGCTTTGAAGAGGGAGACCTTCAACAAGGGAAAGGGAGGTCTGCAACTTGCATAAAAAGGGAGAACCTCAATCTAAAAAGGGAGGTCTCAACCTGCAGTGGTTTAAGGATAACCACCAACTATGGAATGCTTAATGCAATTCCTGGAACTCTTCCAAAACTAGCAATAAGTTGAAGTCTTTTGCGAGAGGAAGTGTCCCCAATTCTTTGAAGAGGGAGAAGCTTAGCCTAAAAATGGAGGTCTCACCCCGCATAGATAGTTTAAGACTGACCACCAACCAAAGGCATGCTCAGGGGCATCTTTTTCTTTGGCTACAACTTTGAATATGGTATGGTAGGTTGTGGCTTTGAAACTTGCATATGACCATCACTTCCTCCCCTGTCAGATACACGATGAGAAGATGGTGAAAACTCAACTGTAAGATTATTTAATACTCTAGAACAAGTTGTGATATATGATTGAAATATCTTCTTCGCTGTTGAGGCCCATTGCCAAGAAGGGATCCATCCAAGATGAATCTTTGTTCTTGCAGGAGGTTTGTTTTTGAAGCATCTATTTAAAGAATGAGTGGTTTTATGACAATGCTCACATGGATGAAGATCAAAACAATGATCTTTCATTTGGCCAACTTTGTCACAATGTTGGCATTTAAAATTCTGTTGTGGCTGATGTGGAAGATGACCAAATTATAAAACAACTGAAGGTGAACCGTCATGAAGATACTCAACTCTTTGAAATTGAATGGATTTGGAATAGTATGGAATATGAAAGGACATATCCTTGTCATATCCAAGGCCAATTTTATACTTGTTATGGACAAGCTCTTCTGAAGGTCTGATGATGGACTTGGGAGTTGTACACTGAACTTCTGTGTTAGTAATACTAGTGTAACCCCTTAATATTATTAGTACAACCCCCTTATTATATTGATGTACCCATGTAATGCTCATATTGTTACTATTGTGCCCCATAAAAGCCCACTATTGTTATTATTGTACCCTTACATTATTGTTGTTATGTCGGCTCTGATTATATTATGACCCCTTAGACTCCTATATATAGAAAGGAGGTCTTTTCATTTGTATCATCCAAGAATTGTTCATTTGTGTAATGTAAAAGAGGTTGCCCCCTTGAAGAGGCTAAATTTTAAGGCGTTGATCTATCTTTTCTATCTTTTTGTGAGTTGGTTTCATAACATTTGGTATTAGAGCTTTGGCTTCTAGGGTTTCACTGCGCCAAATAGGTCATCGTGGAATTTTCGCTATAAATTTTTTTCTACGACGTTTCAGAAGCGAAAACAAAAACCCACTTGAGATGAAATCGCACTAAACATCAGGTCTGAATTTTAGAGTTTTTCTCACTATATTTGTGGAGATATGATCTGAGGAAGTTGGTCTTTTTGCAGACCTCTGAAATACATTCCAAACAGGTGACCTTGGGAAAATCATCATAACTTTCTCTCTGAGCATCGAATTGAAATTTCGTAAGAAGGTACATAAAGATGACAGACTGTAGTTTCTTGTATATATCTTTCAGAGCCAAAGGTTGAAACAATGACTCGTGGCACGTTGTACAAGTTCGCTCTATTGAACTAGTCTATAATCAGGTCATTGTGGGAGATTTGGCATAACTCTTCCTTGGAGAATCTAATTTGGATCAGACTTGTGGCATTGGAGAGAGGACACAGAGGGCTACTGCAGATCACAATTTCAAAACTTAAAGATTCGAAAGTACAAATTTACAGTGATTTCAAGATCGAGCTCCTTAAATCAAGAAAATTCAAGATGAGAAAGTTTGATGGCAAGGATCCGGTAAATTGGATACTTCAGATGGAGCAATATTTTGATCTACATGGTGTACCATTGTTACAAAAGATATGTATTGCATCTTCATATTTAGAACCGGATCAATTTTTATGGTATAAAGGGTTTTGTTCTCGTAAACAACTTGTTACGTGGTCAATTTTCACGGAGGAAATGATAACACATTATGAGGATACAAAGAGCAACACCACAACAATTGGAAAGAGTAAAAGAGCTTTGTTACATAATGGATAAACGAAGCAAGGGATGAATGGAAGAAGGACGAAGAAGTATGGCCACTTATTCAAAAGTTGCAAAAGGTCCCAATTCAAAAAATATTGCCAGAAATTGAAGAGGAAGGAAAAATCATATTGGAACCTGGAGCAATCACAGAAACAAGAACCTGATAGCTACGGAATCGATCAATTTCAGAGTATTTCATCAAGTGGAAGAAATTACCCGCTAACGATCCCACATGGGAGGATAAGAATTTTATACAAAAGCATTAAGAACTACTCAAAGCGTTGAGGACAACACTTTTTGAAGGAGAGGGGCATGTTAGGCCCCTATAATACTAGTGTAAACCCCTTATTGTTATTAGTACAATCCTCTTATTATATTGATGTACCCATGTAGTGCCCATATTGTTACTATTGTGCCCAATAGAAGCCCACGATTGTTATTATTGTGCCCTTACATTATTATTGTTATGTCGGCTCTGATTATATTATGACCCCTTAGACTCCTATATATAGAAAGGAGGTCTTTTCATTTGTATCATCCAAGAATTGCTCATTCGTGTAATGTAAGGGAGGTTGCCCCCTTGAAGAGGCTGAATTCTAAGGCGTTGATCTATCTTTTCTATCTTTTTGTGAGCTGGTTTCGTAACATTCTGCTTCTTTCTGCAAAAATCTGCTCGTTCATTGGGTACTAGATCAATAATATTGATTTGTTGTTGATGGGAGTTTGTCTCAATGTTTTGAACAAAAACAGATTCAGAATGGTGACTCTTTTGTTGTAGCTCATCTTGCTGAAGCTCAGACTCCAATTGCAAAAATTCCATGTTTTCTTGTGCATTTTGTAGACAAAGTTTAATGTTGGAAAGAGTGTACTCACTGATTTTTACCATCCCATCAACATTGAAATGTTTCAAAGTATTTAACAGTGCTAATGCATTATCAAGTCTGGTCATTTTCTTCATTATCAAACTTACACTTTAAAGAAACTTATCATAACTATTAGCCAATAAAGAAGAACCAACAATCATTTATAATTCAATGTCACTGCAATATCCTATGTAAATGTGCACCAAATAACCAATGTGCAATAGCTCTATTCAATATACATACCAAGACTTCAACGCACATACTTAATCCTCCAACCAACTAACAACAATGACTGTAATGCATTCACAATCCACTAAATATACAAAACAGTGCACTCATGACCATCATATAAAATTAATTAGGGCAACCAATATTATTCGCTGCATATATAACCAACATACACCTCACATCAAAAAAATATACATCAATTTCTTAACTAGATCCTTCCTCGATAATTTGTGTGAGAACTCACCAATTTTCCTGGCTTAAAAATAACCCCTAGCCATTTGTGCGAACTCATCAATTTTACTAATGCACCAACAAAAGTCAATATAGTGAACAAGCAAGTTGCAACTTGTTTAAAGAACATCCATTTACTTTATGACTATCTATATATCTCCCTATTGAGCTTCTCAAGGCCTTAAAAGGATGGCCTAAAGGATTTGGACAAGAGGTTGCTACGCATGGGAAGTCGGCTTCCGAGTTTTTCGTCGACAACGTCAAGCCGACAGAGTTCGTGGAAAATTTGAAGAGGAGTCTGAAGGTGTCTCCGAGAGGTTCCCAAGATGGGAAGGATGTGGCACCATTGGATGTTCCAGAGCTTTTGGCAAGTCTTGTTAAGCAATCTGGCGCATTACTTGATTAACTTGGTGTAAGAAAAGATGTGCGTGACAAAGTCTTGGATTTTTTATGCAACCATAAATGGAGGGATCGAATTGACAAACTTGATCTTAAGATAGCCAACGTGTTGCAAAGCACATGGTATCGCTATCAGGCAAGGCCATGGAATGAGAGTGTAACACACAATTTGGAAGAAGGAAGGCACAATCTTGCAATAGTTACAACTGAAAGATTTAATTTATGGGTTTTCCTAAATACTTTAAACCCTAACCAAGATCTACTCCTTTATAAGAAATTGAAAATAATGCGCAGCGGAACTTATAAGAAATTGAAAATAATGCACAGCGGAACTTACTTTCCATCTTCTAAAGCTCCTGGTCTTGACTTGAGTTGTTGGCTCTTGAATCCTTCCAAGAGCTTGCAATCCTTTTCTCTGGCTATCCTTGATAGAGTATCAAGTCTTCAATGGAGCAGATTGTTTTCTGAGTGATCGCAAGCCTTGGAGACTCAGCCCTTTTATAGCAGTCTCAATCCTATGGCAGCCAAAATTTGGCTGTCAATTGACAGCTAAATTTCAGCCCCAATCCTAGGGCAGCCGAAATTTGGCTGTCAATTGACAGCTAAATTTCAGCCCCAATCCTAGGGCAGCCGA
>APFE030952695.1:64092-79807 GCA_000404065.3 Pinus taeda | reverse complement strand
CTTGGCTGTCCAGATTTCTTGACAGCCAAATTTCGGCTGTCAAGAAATTTATTACTGCTATTATTTCAATCAATTATAATTGGTCCATTAACAATTATAATTGATTAACATTATTCTATATGTATTTGTATCCAAATCCTTATTTAAATACGTTTAATGCCATAACTTAATTAATCACATTATTTGGCATATTTAATCATTACATAAACGTAATCTTGCTGACAGTATTTGATATCATAATCATAATGCACACATGTCCAACCTAATTATTATAATTAGACGTCTCTAAATCCAACAGCAACTGCAAGTTTACCTTGGATGACTGGAACAACTATTAATCCTCTTTCGCGGGACATATTTGCCCAAAAGTGCAAAGCAGAATGTTACGTTGGTTGTACCTTGGCTCTGCAAAGAACATCAGGAACTGGTTTACCCCAACAAATTGACTTTTGAGTTCCCAAGGGAGCAGGAAACTTATATTTGCAATTGGCTGGAATCGAGAATTGGCTTCAAATCCAATTTGAAGTTGCCTTTTTATCCTGGCAAGTTTTCTAAATAACACGGAGTATAACAGCTGTCGGTGACGCTTCATAATTTATTCCGGGCAAGGAAAAGTGATCGAGATAGACCGCCACCCAATTCTCTGTATCAAGCGTTAAATAGGTCATAAACTTAAACCGTCATTGTGTCGAAGCGCTCCAAGATTTTCGACATGGCATTCAGCACGATCATCGGATGGGCAGGCCTGAATGCTCTCTCTGTATATGCTCACTAACCTTGTAGGCGAACGAAAGGATCTTCCGAGCTCATTGCAGAATCCTCAAATTCTCCTTTATGAAATTGAACCCGAAGAAATTTTCTTTCAAATTGTGCAGTCTAGGTGACAGCACAACCCTCTGGCCCTAGTCCACACAAATCCTAAAAATAACGGTAAGTTCACATATTACCTAGTGTTCGAGCCTTCAATTTCTCCAAACAGGTAGCGGCCCCGATGCCTAGAGGGTTCCAGAAATGGCGCAAGGATTCAGAGAGATCTGATGCACCCGGTGAGAAATCTCATGGCGATCCTAGATTTGGCAAAATTGTCGGAATCATGATAATGACAATAATCTTGTTTTTTCTTTCAGTTCCGTTCATCCTTTTGCTTCAGGTTTATGCCGGAAGAATTTGGGGAGAGTCTCCTAGATTTTTCAGAGTGGAAAGGCCGCGGAATGCGGGATTGGATCCTCAGATAATAAGGATTCTACCCACATTTCCCTATAGGTCTCATAATTTCAGCGATGGTCGGGAACTGGTGTGAACAAAGAAAAGTTTGAGGTACAGAGAATAGGACGACAAGGGTTCTTGGTTAATGGAAGTGGTAGGTAAAACACTTAGGATTATACTCAAAAGGCTAGTGGCAGATATGCAGTCGCATGAGAATGGTTCAACAAAGAAACAAGTATGTTCGTCACGTTTTGAGCGTGATTTAGGCTACACCATCCAGACAATAGGTAGCGCATAGGTCTGTCCATTGCAGGAGCGGGCAAGCAAAGATGGCATAGTGCTCAGGAGCGTCAGATATGCATGTAATTTTAATAGTGAAACAATCAACATTTGAGGAATCTGTGAGGAAAGCGACCAAGTTCAGATATGTAACATGCGGAATGGAAGAACACTCAAATCACTTAACAATTCGATTCGCAACCAGGCAAAAGCACGAGTACACATGGCTTTCTGGTATCATGTTAAACACAACCCTGGCTAATACAAAAGATATAATACATATTTATAATACATTGGAGTGAACTTTGGTTTCATGGTTTTTTGGATTCTCTTTAACTATTCAAGTTCAACACCAATTCTTAGAGGATTAGGTGTTCAACAATGAGAGTTTAATAAAGTGAAATCTATATCAAATTGTTGCTCTCAATAAAACTTCAGAAACTTTTTTACAATTTGTATGTAGCATGTGTAAATGGTAGAAAAGATTCATGTGTTTAGAAGCCTTAAATTTAGTTTTGGTAAACTCAGTCCTAGAGCTAGATCAACATCCCCTTTTCTAATTTCATTCTATAATTTTTTTTTGAGGTTGAAAAGTCAACATGGGGTTTTTATTTTTGGCAATTGATTTTCACTTGCTTTTTGCTATAGTATTGAACATACAAAATTGCTTGAGTAAATTAAATAAATTATAATATCCTTCACATATCTTAAAGGAAATGAACAATGCATTTTAACAACCAAATTGATGGACCCCTTACAATGTTCCCAACAGGAATGTGGAAAATGCAATACCTATAATTTATATTAAAAATTTAAACGTCTCATTGAATGATATTTGACCTTAATAATCATGTTGAATATTGAAGAGCTTGAGTTTATGTGATGTAATTTGCTACATAAATAATGATTGATTGATTTTTGTAACAAAACATAGGAACATCCAACTTGATGGAGAAAAATCAATTGCTTATGCTAAATCATTACCAACTTATTTGCAAAAAAGTACAATCAATTGAGAACGAAAAGGTTTTTATGCTAAAAGGAATATGATCAAGAAATTGACTATAATGTCTTCTCAAACAATAATCTAAAATCTCTAGTGGTAAATTTGAAATTTCTCTCCCCCTCATCTTGTCATGCCTTGATGGATTCTTTAGATGTTCACAAAAGACTATAAATTTGAATGATTAAAGAATGATAGGAATCAACAAACACTTGTTTCTCTTGACTAACATGACATTTGTGTTTTCCATTAGTGGGACTCTTCTATAATGTGGGGCTCGCTTAAAATATTGGAATCGTAGATGTCCAATTTGTTCTTGTGGATGCTAGAAATTTCAAGATCAGCTTGGGCTAGTATTGGTCAATCATTAGAAATGAATTATATTTAGACATATCAAATGATAACTCCGCTTGGACCATACATTAATCTATGCTTGGGAAACAATTTAATGACAATTGTTTGGGATAACCATATAAACACTTTAACCCTTGCACATAACCTTAAGATTCAAAAAGAAATAGGATGAAGGAATACCACAAGAAATATGAAATGAGAAACAATAACAATGCATTTCTTAAACATTTTCAATAGTAAGCACTAAGATGGGTTTATTAAAGGCAAACAAAGGTGGAATACTTAGGTAGATGATGAGGATGCTTTCCTTGTGGTATTAGATGCTACGATAGGTTGTTGATCATATCATCAGGTCTCCATTAAGTTGTTGAATCTTTTTTATTGCCATGCCTTCTAGACTTTGGTGCATAACAACTTGAGTGAGCGCAAATAAAGAGTGTTTGCTTAATTGTGTAGGCTAGGTGAAAATTGCAACATTGAATGGAGAGAGCCATGGACAATGGGGATTGAGTCATAACATAATTGAGATAGGTACAAGATCATGCATTATTAAACTTCCTCAATATGTTTTTTTCATTACTAGTGGCAATCCCATGTGATCATGGAGGATTGCCTTGTGAGCAATGAGGTATACAACGAGTCTATGAGGTATTAATGTATGTTGTTTGGAGGGTGACAACTAATGCAAAACATCTAAAGAGGTCCTTTTCACTGTGAAGGAATGTTTCAAGTGAGAAGATGAGTATGAGGCAAAGGAAGTGATTGGTTAGAAAGATTATTTTTTAATTAGTTGTTTCATATGGAAAATAAGAAAAAAAACCCTCAAGATTCTTTGTCTTGTCATTGTCCTTATGCGAAAAAAAAAGCTTTATCAATTTAAAAATTTAAAAAATCTTATCAAATTAAAATCCAAACAAATTATATTATTGTTATTGTTATTATTTTCATTGTAGAAATATTATAAAACTTTAGGTATTTTCTTTTCTTGTATCCATAGAGGCCTAAGCAAAAGACTACGACCAAGGGAGGACTATAGTCAAATGCTAAAGGAAGGGATTAAAATCACATCATTATAACAAAGGAGAATATTGAGTGAATTAAACATCAAAAGCACATATCCTCGTTTTAAGATGCTTTGTTTTTTGACAAGCTAGTGTTTGTAATATCTCATTTCTGAGCCTCATAATGTATTGGATCAAATCATGCATAGATTTTAAATACTCGATAATAATTACAAAATTTGAGCCATGTGAGCTTAAATAAATGATATCATGTTGTAAATATGTCTTGTATGGATTTTTAGTGTAGAGCTCAAGGCCAAGGATTGACTAGAAAGTGGCTAGGCATGTAGCCATTGTAAATATACATTTGGATTGTGTGGTAGACTTGCCACAATGTACACAATGCTATTGTAAATGTTAATGTTGAAAGTATATTTTAAACTTATCTCTCTACAATTTTACTCAAATTTTGAGTGAGAGCACCTGTTGGATGCATACTTTAATTTTTCATCTAAGGAGTACCAATGTTGCATACTTTCGATGGACCCTACTGCACGAAAAATGTGAAATACATGAAAAAACATGATTGCAATCATATTTTTTCATGCATTTCACATTTTTTGTAGAGTAGGGTCCATCAAAAGTATGCAACATGGATACTCCTTAGATGCAAAATTAAATTCCGCATCCAGTGAGTGTTCTTGCTTGAAATTTGAGTAAAATCACAGGGAGATAAGTTGAAAATAAAAGTTGAAAATGTAATTTTTTTATTTTTATTTTTTGTATCTTTTACCTTTTTACTCCAAAAATGACGAATCATCCCCCATGGTTGATGTTATCTCTCTCACACACACACATTATTATTATTATTATTATATATATATATAGAAAATGCTTATAGTTTCAGTGTCATCGATAGCGGAGCTATCAATGCTTTAATGTCCTCATAATGTTTTTTAAAGAAATTCGCTGACAACAGGCTTATCAACGTTTTTGATAAAATTGCTCAGTTAAAGCTTGGATTTTCTTGTACATCACAATAATTTCGGGCACGCTTTTCAGACAAATAAGAACGAATTTTACGAAATTGAAACATTAGGGGAATTTTGAGGTTTAAAATGGGCTTCCTAAGAAAAATGTACAACCAAAATAAACTTTATAAGAACCAATAGGATTCAAGTTGATGATGTCAACCATGGGGAATGGTTCCCCATTTTTGGAGTAAAAAAGTAAAAAGCTTAAAAAATAGTAAAATAACAAAATTAATTTTTCAACTTGTATTTTCAACTTATCTCCCTAAAGTTTTACTCAAATTTCGAGCAGGAGTACTCGTTGGATGCAAAATTTAATTTCTCATCCAAGTAGTACCCATGTTGCATACTTTTGATGGACTCTACTATATGAAAAAGCGTAATTGCAATCACACTTTTCATGTATTTCTCATTTTTCATGTAGTAGGGTCCATCGAAAATACGCAACATAGGTGTTCCTTAGATAAGGAATCAAATTTTGTATCTAACAAGTGTTTCCACTCAAAATCTGAGTAAACCCAAGGGAGATAAGTTGAAAATATGAGTTGAAAAAATAGTGGGTTTTTTTTGCCCCCCCTCTAAAATTTGATGATGTAATGTAATCTTATTTTATTATTTCGACTATTATTTTAAAATTTCCTTAGGAGGCCCATTTTAGACCTCAAAATTTCCATAATGGAGGTTTTTGTCCACAATGGAACCATTTAGAAAAACCTCTCTCAGTTTTTTAACAGGTGTTATGGTTTGAAATATTCGAAGGGATATTTGAAAGGTTGTTTTTCAGAATTTTTAAATCTTGTTTTAGTAGTTGTTTTCAAAATAATATCCTAAACAAATGAGAATGAATATTTCAAAACTGAAAGACTTTTTTGTCCACAACAGACCCATTTAAAAAAACGTCTCTCTGTTTTCTACAACTGTCACGGTTTTGGATTTTTGAAGGGATCACTAGACACTATTTTTCAAGATTTCGCAAGGAGAATGCTCATGGACAGTTGGTGACTTGGATGCCACCTTAACCAATTCAACTTGTTGATCCTTATCTCCAGCCATGAATCCAACAACAACATGATATTTAGATGCAGATAGGATTATGAAGTTTTCTATATGCATGTATTTGATAAAGTATGTTATTATTTTTAGATTTTGTAATTAAATTTTGCTAGAAACTTGTTTTAGTTTGTAGTCTTTCCTATAAAGACAGTTCGTGAAGAATGAAGAAGGGTTAGATTTTAGTGAAACCATTTGCATTCTGGTATATTTGAGCAGTCTTAAATATATTACAGTTTTTTATGAGAATTTTATAGGAAATTCATGTGTTGTAGTTCCTTGTCAGTTTTCTCTTTGTTTATAAAAACTTTTCTTCATGTTTGGAAATTTCAGTGTATGAGATCTGGATTTATTTATGCTCTCTCATAATTCTTAGCCATTAGTATTTGTTACCTCAATTAGCTATAATTTTTGTCTCACTTCAGTTCTTTTCTTCCAAACTCTCAATTTGTCAAAGGATTTGTTGCTATCATGCTTTTTGTATCATGCTCATTAGATCTGTAGCATTATTTGTTAGAACTGGACTCCATGCCCAATGGTGTGTTTTGTAAACAACCCAACCAAATTTTTGTCCATATGAACTAAATATGGCCACAAAGCGTAAAGTGTAAAGCCTACTACTACAGTGACCCATAGTAGTTGTGTTTTAGGGAGAGATCCCTCTCCAGGTTGAAAGGGCCAACTTTCAACCTCAAAGAGGTTCGAGATTACCTTGGAGGATTTCTCGTTGCCGGGTTTCTTCTAAGTGATAACAATTGACATCATCATACTGAATCCTACTGGTTCTTATAAATTTGATATTTTTTGTATAATTTTTGTTCAGGCCCATTTTTGACCTCATTATTTCTTTAATGCTACCTCCCATAGTTATGAAAGCATGGGCATAGTACAATCCATTTGGGAAAATGTGAATAGTTTTCCATTCGATGATGTCGTGGGATATCAGTCATTCATAGTGGTTACTCTCATTCTCACCATTATTGCATGCATTATGTCTGGAAGAGTTCTCATGCAACGTTCTTGATCCAAGTATGAAATGACCAAATATTGAGATTGCGAAGAGTGATTTGTAGGCCTTGGATGAGAGACAATATCCACAATGGTTATGGAGAGCATGAGAGGTGTTAGGAGTTGACAAGAGGAGAAGTGGAAAGGAGGGATATGTAAAAGAAATCATCTATGTCAAATATTAGCCTAAGAACTTGTATCCTTTCTATCATGTGACTTAAATGTTTTCATATGGAAATTCTTGAGGAAAACTACCTCACATAGTCATGAAAGAATCAACATACCAAAATCAATTTGGGACTGTGTGAAGAATCCTCCATTCTCCTATATCGTTGGGTATAATTCTCTCAATGTTAGTGGTCACTCTCATTCTAAACATTCTCATGTGTGCATTCTCTTCAGAAGAGGTCTAATATCCAAATTTGAAAATGAAAAAACTTTAACACTATGAATAGTGAGTTGCAAAATTTGGATGATATATAGATGGGATATAAATGAGCATAGAGGTTGGGCAAGTTAGAAAGTCTTCACCCACTAGTTATTTTTCTCATTGGTTCTTTGAGAGGCTAAGTTTTACTCTTAAAAGTTGCACCTAGATCATTCAAAAACATATGCACCTAAGCCATCCCAAGGAGGAGAAATTGTTAAGGCTTAACTTACAATTTAGCCATCCAAGTTGTTAAGGCTCAACTTAATATATTGTTCATCCATAGGAGTATGGTGTTGTTAAGGCTCATCAAATTAATCTATCCTTTAAACCATCTAAAGGAGGAGTTATCAAGGCTCAATTTAATCTATTCTTCAAGCCATCCAAACCTATTATTCATCCAAAGGAGGTAAATGCTGTTAAAGCTCATCAAATTAATATATTGTTCAAACCATCCAAATGAGAAGGAATTGTTAAGAATTAAATTAAGGGTGATCACATGAAGATGACAATAAGAAATGTGGCAGTGGGGTTAGCAGGAATGTGCTCATGCACGAACAATTCTGCATTCTCAGGAACATGCACATTTCCTAATTTCTCAAATTTGGGATTCCTCGAACCACTACCAAGGTTGCTAAGTCACTTCCAGGTCATCCTTGGTAGAAACATGCAAGCATTATTAAGAGTTAGAGACATTCTTAAGAGTGTACATGTGGTCCTATGGGGAAAATTTTGATAAAGGTTGTGGTTGGTTTATTTCTTCCAAATATTTTGTCGTCTGTTTTTGCTAACATTGATCAATTTTTGGAGAGAAATTTGAGGGATTGAAAAACTCTACTAATATAATATTCAATTTATTTTAGGTAAGTATTTTAATGGATTTTCCTTCTTTAATTCCAGAATTTGTTTAAATGAAAAAGATAAACCTAAATTTATTTTTTATGATTAAATTGGATCCTAGAGAAACCCAAAGCCTAACACTATCACAGGAAGACACAATAAACACTTACCCACCATTGGAAAACATTAAAATGGAAATTGATGTAGGTTTGAGCTCTCCTAGAACCCAAAAAACCAAATAACCCTCCAAGCTCCACCATACCCAAGATTGTGGCACACTAGATGAGAAAGTCGTTGCTATTGCTGAATCAATGGCATAAACTAACACACACACACACATTTCATGGCACATGTTTTATTAATTGAGATGTTTTTTTATTTGAAGTTGATGAATGATGATCTGTAAGCTATCATGGATATTCCACTTGAATCCTTTTTTTCACAAAAAATATTATAATATTATGAAATCTTAGATCATGCAAAATAATTTTCCTTAGATCATAAATTAATTAATTAATAGCTTTACATGAATTTATGAAATATTAAAATGAATGAACAAACAAATGTACACACCATCCATATAAATGAACACGCAATTTGTCCTAGGAAACCCAATATGGGAGAAAACTAAACTAGAAGGTGATGCCTATGCTCTTATCTCTTTGCTTTAAGTATAAATATGCATGAACATACAAAGGAATGGTAGGTCATTATGGAGTACCTTTTGACAATGTGGCCTAAATTACTATTATAAAATCCTCCTCATGTATTATGGTCTCAAAATACCACTCCTAGATGCATTTATCAGCTACAGAACAAATACAATGCTAAACAATGGAACTCCTTATCCTCCTCTTAGCTTGATATTTAACATAGTCCAATAGTCATACAGGCTTAGTGTTTTAACCTCCTTTAACCTCTATTAGTGATAATATTTTGGACCTTCTAGAATATACTTGAAAGTCTACATGTGTGAGTAATGAGGGTTGATGTGGCATCCACTTGTATCATGGTTGTAAAAGGTAGGTAAGTTTGTAGGAGGCATAACTTTCACTTAGGAGCTCCAATTGAGGTGATTTTCACAATTTTGGAAAGGTTCATAGTGTAGAAGAATACCAAGGACATGGTCATAAGCTTTAGACATTGCAACCATAAAAGTACTTTTTTATGCCTCAAAATATATTAGGAAGCTTTCGAACACCAATTTTCCAATCTGGGACCTGTCACTAAAATGGGCCTTGCTATCCAATTCCTCCAATTTTTCTACCTATAAGTTCCAAAATATATGACAAATTATATGATGCTTTGATTTGGATCAAATGATTGTGATGATGATGATGATTTACCTCTACATATTTACAAACATAATAAGTATTAGCTCATCTACTCAATGTTACCATGTTAATTGGTTGTCCATTGGTATTATATATTCCTTTTTAAAAATCATCGAAATATTTATGTCACATTTCAATGCCAATAATAATGATGTAGCTAAAAAAAATTCAAAATTTATGGAATTAAAGTATATAGAAATTTTTATCTTAAATTATTTGTAATGTCTGCACCATTACTTATGTACACTTTAACCAGATGACGATGTTATTCATTGCAAAGAAGATGCAAGAAACAAGAAAATAATGATGGGAAAAATCATCTCTACACCATGAGATGTGTGATATAGGAATGTGAGTTCAACATCCTTGAAATTTTCTACTTCTTCCAAGCCCAAGGATGGGTCCCCTATGTTAGCATTTATAGAATCTCCCAAACCTTCAATGTCAAAATGAGGAGAGCCCTAAATATTAGGATCCCCTCCCTCAATTTGGACTAAAAGGGGCTCCATTACTAATGGAAATACTAAGATGGGGGTGAATCAATATTTATCAGCAATCAGTAACTTATTAATCTTTTCAAGGCATTAATTAATCTTCAACTCTTATTTAAAACCATAAATAAGTAGTACATGATGAACACAAATAGTTTTAGGTGGAAAACCCCCTTTGGGTAAAAAACCACCGAACATTTTTCCAATAAGTTCTCTTAATATTCATCTCCAATTGAAAAGAAAGCCCCAAATCCCTAGAACTCTAGAAAATAATTCATTCTCCAAATCCCACTGGAAGGATGCCCCAATGCCCTGGTTTTATCAGAAGGAAACTGAAAGGATGCTCCAATACCCTGGCAAGGTCCAACTTGGCCTAACACCACCCTACCACCTAGAAGTTTTTCCAGGCTCCAATTTGAAGGTGATTTCAAACTGACCCTCGTAGCACCAACCTACCATCCTGAAAATGAAAACAAATTTAATACAATATTGTGGACTCATGTACCGGGGATAACGGTTCACTTACAATGATATAAAATGAATTTATGTCAATTGACCAAAAACCCTAAGACCTAAACCCTTATCTTGAAAACATACCCTAAGACCGATTGACTCTTACAATTCCTTGTACAATAATGCCTTTACAAAATTTTCACAAGACTTTGAATTTTACATACTACAACTGTACAATGAAAATTTCTCTAAAGTGAGGACGTTGCTGATGATGAAACCTTGAGTGTTTCTTGTCTTTACTACCGTAGAGAGTGATGAAATTGCTCAACCTTTACAGCTTTGTAAGATGAGACCCTAACTTCTCATTATCTTAGAATGAAGAAATGTTGTAACCAAATTGATGAAGTAAGCCAGACTGTGCAAATGAAATTTTGGTCATGAGGCCAATGCCGATGATGATATAATATAGTTTGAAATATATTCTTGTACAAATATTAAACTTTAGTTAATTAGAAGAATTCCATTGCATACATTATCTCTATCCATAACTTAGAAACATCAATATTATCGAGTATAATATGACTGCCACTCTGCAAGGTGTACCACTTCACAAGTACTTATTGAGCCATCCTTCCAAATCCAAACACTTCAACTATTTACAACCAACTGAAATCTGGTGTACTTCAATCAGTGAACGACCCATTGAAACCCTGACTGCCTAGTAAGATTGAATGTAAATGTTGTCAATCTTGAGATGTTGAGATGCCAAACACTTCGGGATCCTTTCTTATGCTCAAGATTCCATATCTTAGAAATGACAATCTTTAAAGCTGGAAAATGTAATATAATATTAGAACGAGCTACAAACTATCCTCAATTTGATGCCCTTAATTTATTTTGATTTTTCTTGATAAAAGATCAAACACTCCATTGAACCACAGATGATTCCATGATATTAAATTCATCAAACTTACATCGTTTCTTTTAATAGTCTTAAATAGGGAATACATAACCCTTATATATATATATATATATATATATTTCCTTCAAAGGGATCAACACATACACCAGTCCAAAAAGTACACCAAGATGCAACAAATAAAACCATTGGCTTTATGCCTCAGGTTAGGGCTACTTCACTGCTTCAGTAGATGAGCCTTTCTATATCAAGCCAAGACCTTGATACCTTCCTATTTTGCTGGAGTAGAACCCACAGTAATTCACCCGGTTTTTTTCTTACAAAATTTGATAAGATGCTTGATACGGCTGAGGGATACTTGAGCTTCGATCAACCCTTCACCACCATCCAAAAATCGTAGATTAATTCAGGTAACCGAGCATGTAATGACACAATATTTTGGGATAAAAAGTTGATCCTCAATCAATGAATCCATAGAATTTCAATGAACTAGAAATTTTGGTCATCTTTGAGCCACTTCAGTCACATAATGTTGCACTCCTTCTGAACTCGGTCAGTTCACCTATAAGAGAGCTTGAAAAAATGAATCCCCAAAATAGAAAAAAAAATAAAAAAAAGAACCCTCTCTTCTGATCTTGCATTGTCTCCTCAAGAATCAAAATATTTCAGAGCATAGACTCAACATAATCATTGAATGTATATGCTTTGGAGATGAATGCGAATTCCCTTTTATAGATTAAGGATGGGCTCCGTGAGAGGTCAACTGAATAGCTATTTTTGAGGGATAACACTTTTTGAATTTGAGTTTTTTTACTTCTTGGAGCTAAAGTAATGGATTCATTAGCCCTTGGGAATAAAGGATTAATGTTTATGGAAATTAAAAACTCCTTTTATGAGATGATGATCCAAGAATAATCATTTAGACAAGGTTTGACCAAGACACTTTGGTGAAGTCCCACTTCCATGATTAGACCAATGATAGGATTCCATGTCAACATCTTTTGGGGTTTTCACCCATAAATTGGGTTCTTCAACTTCAAACGAGGATATCTCACAAAACTTGAAGATCTACATGGCGTGCCACATACCATCGAAAACAACTTGATGAGGACAATCCACCAAGGATGATCCTGACATCAAACCATGAATTTCCATGTCATATTAGTCAACAAAATGCAGGGAATATTTTGGTGTTGCTTGGGTTGACATCAATGAAAACCACCTATCAAAAATATCCCCCTTTAACATTGATGGAAATACACATACTCCCTCTGTGATCACTGCTCCCCCTGATGTCATGCTTCTAACCTTCCTGACCTACTTTCTCTCCTCCTTTGACATTAATGGCAAAGGGTATCTCCCCTTAACAATCTATTTGCTTCCTATAGGCCTGTAACTTGCCTTTGCTCTATTAATTTTACACTTCTTTATGCCATTTCAATTACTTTAACCCAATTCAATTGTTCAATTAACAATAATTCAATAACAATTAATTATTTTCATAAATCAATAGTAATTGAAGATATAACAATAATGCAATGACAATAGGAGATAATCACCACATCAACAAGAGACGCTAGATTTGGTCAATGACCGGGGAAAAAATCTAGAAGGGGAAACACCCTTTGAATTTTTTTCTATTAGATTGTCATAGAATGTTCAACAGAGAGTTCAATGAGCCCATACAAAAATATCCCACAATATCAACCAAACAATATCATAAATATGATCCCAACAATAATACTGATCAAAGTTAGCTTTTTTGATTGAGGCTTCTATGATCCATATCAGTTTTATGAGAGATTTTTCGGTGTAAATCACATGAAATTTCATTTGTCGACACGTTTCAAACCCACCAGTGTGGTTCATCGTCAGGACAAGTTGAAGAATCAGATCCAGTATGCATGTTGTTACACAATAATTTGTCCCCGTCCATGTTACCCCTTCTCCCGCACCTTGGAGGACTTGTTCCGGGACCTGTAAGAAGTGACATAACCTGAAAACACTTGCTTTGTATCCCCTTGAGTATGTACTTCATATGCCCTGAAGATATCTTGTGCAAAATACCCATAAAAATAACCCTTTTTCCATTGGTGCTGTTCCACAGTGTATCACTCGTGCCAATGGGGGAAATCCTCCAAAGAGGGCGCGCCAGCTGGCGCTCTGTCTCAGAGTCGCACTCACGCCAGCCCAGTTGGGTAAAGTTTTTAACAAACCAACTTACGAAGTTTCTTCCTAACCTATTCATGAACTGATTCCAGCTTGAGTTAGTTCAGTTGGGCTTCAAATCTCCATAGAAGGGAAGTAGTTCTCCACCTCTCATGGAAGCTTCTTAGTGATAAGGCCAATCCCATGAATCTTGTGGATGATCCTAACTCCTTCTCCTCTCTCTATATAAGCTTGTCCTTTTACCTTTGACAAGCTAGTTAGTAATTCTACTCTCCAAGTTCCAAATTCTAAGTCCCAAAGTCGGAGAATTGCTAAGCTCATGCTACAAGAAGCCTTCTTCATCCCCATAAGGCTAAATCCAAAGTGAGGAGATTCTTTTCCAAGTAACCAAGGAGAGAGAGGCTTGTTCCCCTTTCCCAACAAGCTTTGCAAGGCATGTGCTGTTGATCACCCAGCCAAAGGAGGATTTGACGTCAGAACTATGGTTGTATTCTTCTTTGTTTATCAATAATAATAGAAGACTATCATTATGGTTCCACTCTTATTGTCTTCATAATGATGTTTGAGTTATATCCTTTCTGGCTGATATATAGTTGCATCTCTTGGATTTTATGCTTGTATTTATGTCATTCTTTGCATGTGCAGGTGTCCGTTCATGAGGATCATGGGGATTGTGACCAGCCGGAGCGAAAGAATGGGAGCGATGACTCTTCTACAAGTATTAGCGTTGGAATCTAGGTAGGCCCTCATCATCGGTCTTTAATTTGAAATTAGGAACTTGCGTGTTAGCATTGTTTGATTGTTGCTAGACCCCATTTGGGCTAGTAGGGATCGCCTCTGTCTACAGAGGGGATTTACCTCCACAACAATTTGGCGACTCCATAGGGGACTTGGCTTTTTGCCCTGTTGTTTGATTTGTAAACTTTAGACGGAGCCTGAAGTACGGCCAGATAGCCTTCGAAACGCTATTGCTATGCATTAGCAAAGTAGATCAATGCCACTTCAGTCCATCTCCGATTTGGTTTATGAACTGAACGGCTCGGAACTTGCCTTATTTCTTGGTTGTTTCTTGGTTTCGCCTGCTTGATTAGCCTTCTGGGTTGAATCCCTGTGTTGCTTCTTGCCCTTTGGTGTACCTCGGTACTGTTGACTTAGCTTTGGCTCTTTTGTTTTTTATTTTTCCATAGCAAACTTGACTGGCACTTGTTTATTGCATTACAGTCACGCCAGTTGGCGCAAGTTGCACATTGACAACCCGTGCCAATCCTTGAAAGGCACTAGTTGCAACTTGACAGTTGCGCTAGGCCTGGGAACTTTTGAAGTTTGCTTGGCTGAGAGCCCTCTGAGCTTGGTTTTTGTTCTAGGTACCTTTTTTAGACTACTTGAGTGTCTTGGAGTGTGATTTGACTGGCTTTGATCGTTACCCTTTGGGTGTTTGCTTTTTTTTCTGTCGATTTCACATTTCTAGCCCTAGGGCATCTAGTGGCTTTGTGTGTCGAGCCTTCCTCAGGTGTTTTGATCTTCTAGTGGTCCAGTCGATTCTTTGATTACTCCCTTGCACTTGTTTGGTGGTTGTAGATCGTTTTGTTGCGTTATTTGGGTGACTTTCTTTGTCTTCACTTGAATTCCGCTTCGTCTCACTTTGAGCCTAGATTACACGGCTCATTGGTGTCTTTGGGATATTTCTTGTTCTTTGGAAGTTTGATTTGTGATTTAAGGAACTAAATGTGCTTGTATTGAATACAATTTGTTTGTTGTCATTTCTCAAAGTTGTTTAGTGGATTTTTCCATCATCAAAAAGAAAAATCTCTTTTGCTTTGTATTAGTTAATGAGAATTAGAAGCTTTTCGTTTTGATTAGTGATTAGTGATCTTAAAGAAAATTTTGTTAATTTGCACTCGCTGCATTAGGGAAGTTCTTTGTTGTTTTGTGATTGTTTCGTTTGCGTGAAATCTCTTGAACTCTCTCATAATAAGCATTCATCGAATGAAATGACATATTTTGGCATATAGATTGCATTTAGGGAATTTTGAGAGATTACATACGGTAAGGCCTGAAAACTGAAACCTAATACAAGATCAACTTTAAAATAAACCGAATGAATCTAACAACGCATTGGAACATAACGCTCACATTCTAGAGGTCTAGGC
>APFE030952695.1:53270-63310 GCA_000404065.3 Pinus taeda | reverse complement strand
CCTCTGACAGGATTCGTG
Organism: Pinus taeda; assembly: GCA_000404065.3. Taxonomy (NCBI): domain Eukaryota; kingdom Viridiplantae; phylum Streptophyta; class Pinopsida; order Pinales; family Pinaceae; genus Pinus; species Pinus taeda. Next base: position 63,292 of record APFE030952695.1, on the reverse strand, counting down.
GTCATTTCCCTCCTTTTGGGAATATTGGTGCTCCTTACATGGCAATGTTGTCCCTTCCTGGGTTAAAAGTTGGGTTGCCTGTTTGGTTGTTCTTGACCTCCATGGTCCCTAATGTTTTAGCTATTGGTCAATCAGTTCCTCCACCCGAACAACATCATGTTGATTCCAAGGTGGACTTCTCCCCTTCTTCGCCTGTTTCTATGTCCTCATCTTCTACTTCGCCTGGTGAAAGTTTGGATTCAAGTAACCAGGTGGATAAGAAGAAGAAGAAGAAGAAAAAGAAGAAGAAGTCGCCTAAGCAAGAGGCTAAAAGTGCAGCTGTTGCCCCAAGTACAGCTCAGGTCATAACACCTTCTGCTCCTCCGCGGAAGGTTAAGTTTCCTTGTAAATTGTGCAAGGGAGACCATCTTCTCCGTGATTGTCCTGGCCTTCCCAGGATCTTAGAAGTATGGCCTTGCAATCCAACCTACCCCTCATCGTCCTCTGAAGCTCATGGCAATGCTACCCTATCAACTGGCAATGTTAAGAAGAAAGGGAAGATTCGATTCCCCTATAGGCTATGTGAAGGCAACCATCTCCTTCACCTTTGTCCGCTCATGGATAAAGCTTCCGATGTTTTGGAAAGTCTTACAGCTTCTTCACCCCAACTCCCCATTGGTTATTAGAGGCTCTCTTCAGATCCTCTCCCTATCGACAAAGAGATTGATTTAGATTCTTCTCTTGTCCGTCTTCCTCTTTCTGAAACTAGCTGTGCTAAGCCTGTTCCAGACCAACAATTGGTCGGAGAAAGTGTCAACTTGGGTTCGTCGCCTATTGATCACTCTGTTTCGGAAGAGTGTCATGCTCATGTTCTTCTCGTCTCATCAGATTCTCCTGAGTCCGAAAATGACCCTCCTATCCCAGCTGATCCAAAGATTCCTTCTTCGGTACCTTTAGAGCAGGGGGGCAATCATACGATTCACCCACCAAGTAGTTCAGTTGTTTCCTTCGATTGGAGTCATTTGACCGCCTTCTGCCTTCCATCCCATGTGCCTTTCCAGATTATAATACATGCCTATGATACAGCAGTACTTGGCATTGTCTTGAATGAGGATGCATCTGTCAGTCTTATGCCTTCCACTACTTGGCAAGCTTTGGGCTCCCCATAGCTTGTGCTGGTCGCACATAATCTGATGGCGTTTGACGGAGGAACCAGTCAACCATTAGGGATCCTTCTGAAGTTCCCTATTACTTTGGAAGGAAAAACTGTCTATATAGACTTACTGGTTACCTAAGGGGATTTAGATTTTAGTCTTCTCCTTGGTCGTGACTATGTTTATGCCATGGGGTCCATCGTCTCTTCACTTTTCCGTGTGGTTTACTTTCCACACAGCGAAAGAATCGTGACTATCGATTAATTATCGTTCTTTAGTCCCCTGGTGCCTCTTGCGCAGTTGTCATCCCCTCCTGGTTTTTATCCACTGGTTGTATCTGCCCCACCGTAGGTCAACTACGTGGCTACTTATCTTGTGCCTGTATCCAGTGATGTTGCCGTCATGCATAGTGTCTTGACTTCCAAGATGTTATCCTTCCACTGGGAGTGGCACTCTTGGAAGCAACGACTTCTTGTTCATTATGATGAAGTTCGTTTGGAGCATAGTTCACTTTCCTATGTCAAGCTACTTAAAAAATCAAACTGGGTCTAGTTGAGCATAGTTCCTGATCTTGTGTCAAGCTCGTTAAAAAATGAAACAAGGGTTCTGAGGATAGTTCTTTTACTGTGTCAACCTCATTAAAAAATGAAACATCTCCCTTTCCAAATCGAGTCTTTTGATTAAGATCTCGTAAAATACAAGTCGAGTCTTTCCAAGATCTCGAAAGTGAACCTTCATTCCATCCACTTTGTTGATGCAATGAAGCTTGGGGGGCATGTACCTCGTTTTGCGTCATTATGCTGGGGGCATGCGAACTTATAACAAGCATAGTTTTTCGTTTCAAGCTTGTGTAAACATGAAACCGAATCCAAGCAGAGTTCTCCATGGTTCAAGCTTTTGTAAAAATGAACCCATACCCATTTTACATCTCGTGATTGCTGTCTTTATCCGCTGAATTCTGTTATATGAGCCTTGGTTGTTTTCATCCCATCGCCACCATCTCTTTGGCCGATCATATGCTTTCACTTGCTTGTTTTCCTTTCCTGAGGGACCGCAATTAAGAGTGGTTTTGTTAGCCAGCCTCTTGACCATCACATGTTTTGAGCAGTTCCACCATTGACCGGAACCAATTGCTACCCTTTATACACTCGTTCCTCTAGGACGAGTCACCTTTAAGCTCTTTTCTGACTCGTAAAACATGAAAAGATTGCCGAGTATTTTTTCCCTTTTTGACTCGCTAAAGAGAATAAAAATGGAGGTCTTCTTTCAGCTCTTTTCTGGCCGTTTAAAGATGAAAAGCTTGCCGAGTTATTCCTCTCGACTTGTTAAACGTAAATGAGAGGTGGTCGTCTTTAAACCCTTTTCCGACCGTTTAAAAACGAAAATATTGTCGGACCCTTGTCGTTTCCGGTTCGTTAACGGTCACGAAGCGACGTGGTTTTGATCGTTTTTATACTTTTTCATATCGAAATCACTACTTGTGAAAAGTACTCCTCGGTTGTAATGATCAGCCGGTTCTTTCGAGCATAGTTTTATACTTTTTTTCGGGCTCAAGAGACACAAATTTACGAAAAAGGACACCCCTGGAGTTTCCTTTTTGCTGTCTTTTCAAACTCTCTAAACATGAAAAGACGTCGAGTTTTTCCTTTGTCAGACTCGTTAAAACTTTAATGACATCGAGTTTCGTCGTGATGACACCTCTCAAGCATATGCATCCCCGTCAAGCTTGCCATCAAAAAATAACCGGGGTACTCGCCAGAAATGGTGGGGGAATAAAGGAATCATAATCGTCGTCATCGGCAGTATGTCGCTCTTGAACATGGAACTTTCTGCATTCGTGTCTGGGTGGGGACATCTCATCTCGTTTCACATTTTCCTCCATGGATTTGGGTTATCCTATTTGACCATTCATCTGCTCCTCGTCTTGTCATCATGACCACTGATCATTTGACATCAAATACTGCCAAATCCGCAGTTGTGCCGCCGATATGTTCAAGAGAAGTTGACCTCTGCAGAATACTCAACCTCCCTCTGATACCTCACACAAAACATGTTGTCCTTCTCTGTCTCGTGTTGATGATGTGGGAAACATTATGGCCCACCTTCGATCAAGATCACTTCCTGTCGACTTCAGCTCATTATCCAGGAAGGTGACCAAGAGACTCCCTTCAGGTACCTTGGAGCCTGCATGCCTCAATGGCAGGTTCTTCGTGTTCGACGCGAGGTTTTCATCATTGGGCTCCGATCGGATGATTCTACAGGTGTTCGACACCGGCTCATTGATTCGCACGCCGTGGATTGTACCTATAGTACCTTGAGGACCATCGTCATTATTGGTGGCACCTCTCGCGTTTGTTAACAGTTTTCATCATTGAGTGGTAATCAGACGATGTTCATGCATGTTCAACATCGACTCCTGTATTCACATGCTTGAACTTGTACTGTGTTCGGGTCGAGTTGGAGCGCAAGACCCCGGATTGTGCATATTGAAATCTGGGTTGCATTCTGTGGATTATTGTAATCATTACATGACTCATTTATTGGGTGGCTGCGACCATACCTGTGTCCATTCATAGATCCTCATCGGATGGCTGCGTCCATACCTGGGATCCAGTTTGTATATACTTTGTTATGGATGGCTGCGCCCATACCACATATATCATGTATTTGAGATATCAGTTGTACTTATTTTCGCAGGTTCTCCGGCGGCCGTGTTTTCAGTCACACATGTTCTTGTAAAGCACTTCACCCCTCTCTCTCTCGGGCCTCATGCTTTAGGGGGCATCTGTTACACAGTAATTTGTCACCGTTTGTCACCGTCCCTGTTACCCCTCTCCTGCATCTTGGAGGACTCATTCCGGGACTTGTAAGAAGTGACAAGACTTGAAACCACTTGCATCATTCGCCTCTGAACATGAGCTTCATATGCCCTGAAGACATCTCCTGTAGCTTGCCCTTAAAAATGGCCCTTTTTGCATTAGCGCTGGGCCACTGTGTACTGCCCGCGCCAATGGGGAATATCCTATAAAAGGGGCGTGCCATTAGCGCTCTGTCCCAGAGTCGCAATCGCGCCAACCTTTTTGGGCAAAGTTTTTAACCAATCAACCTCCAAAACTTCTATCCAACTCATTCACCAACTGAATCTATGTTAGGTGAGGATGGTTTGGCTTCGAATCTCCTTGAATGGGAAGTAGTTTGCCACCATTCCATAGAAGTTTCCAAGTGATGAAGCCAAATCTATTATTGTTGTGATTGATCTTATCCCTTCCTTTTCATCTATAAAAGCTTGTCTCCATGACTTGAGCAAGCTAGTTCTGATTCTAGCGGCAATACTTGTGCTGAAAGGAAGATATCAAAAGATTGGAGTTGCAAGAAGCCTTCTTTGTATCCATAAGGCTTTACCTAAGTAAGGAGACTTTGTCACTAAAGAGAGAGAGAGCTTGTCCCTCACCCCTTCAAGCTTTTGCAAGGCTTGTGTAGCTGAGCACCCAGCCAAAGGAGGACTTGACGTCAGGACCCTAGTTGTATTCTCCTTTGTTGATTATTAATAATAGATGACTATCATTATGGTTCCATTCTCGTTGTACTTGTAATGGTTGATGTTTAATTATATCCTTCCTGACTGATGTATAATTGCATATATTAGATTTCACGCTTGTGTTTGTGTTGTTCTCTTTGTGTGCAGGTGTCCATTCACGTGGATAGTGGAGGATCGTAACCGGCCAAGGCAAAGGAACGTGGGCGACGTCTCTTCTACAAACTAAAGCGTTGGATCTCAAGTAGGTCTCCATCACCTACCTTTTATTTGCAATTAGGAACTTGCGTGATAGCATTGTTTGGTTGTTGCTTAACCCGTTCTGGGCTAGTAGGGATCGCCTCTATCCGTAGAGGGGATTTACCTCTCCAACAATTTGGCGACTCCACTGGGGAGTTTAGCTTGTTGTTTAATTTGTAAAATTAGACGGAGTCTGAAACATGGCCAGATAGCCTTCGAAACACTATTTCTTTGCAGTAGTGAAGTAGATCAAAGCCGCTTCAGTCGATCTCCGATTTGGTTTACGAACTGAACAATTTGGAGCTTGTCTTGCCTCTTTGGTTTTCTCTTGTTTTCTTGCTTAGATAAGCTTTTGGAATTGAATTTCTTACTGCCCCTTGCTTCTTGACTTGCTTAGAGATTGTGATTGTTAGTTAGTAACAAGGGCCACTAGCGTGACTTTGAAGGCAAAAACCGCGCCAATCCCTGTTTAGCGCGAGTTGCAGCCTGACAGTTGCGCCAGGCCTTTTAGTTTTTTAGTCCACTTGTTTGCCTGCTGTCTGAGCTTGGATTTGCATTTTGCCACCTCTTTTTCAGTTGCTGGAGTGTGTTCAAGCCCTGTTTGACTGGTTTTAAACCTTTTTCCTTCGGGTATTTGCCTCTTTCCATCGATTTCACACCTCAACCCTAGGGCATCTAGTGGCCGTGTGTGTCGAGCCTCCCGTGGGAGTTTTGGGTTCTTTGATCATCCAGTTAACCTTGTGATTGCTTTTCGCACTTTTTTTTCTCAGTGATTGTTGAAGTGTTTTTGATTGATTTCCGAGTGACTCTCTCTTGCTTGCTTGGATTTCATTCTGGCCTTGTTTAGCTTAGATCACATAGCTCGTACAAAGCCTTGTTTTCCTTTCGATTTGGAGAACTGTTTTAGTGTCTTGGGATTTCATTGTGTCTTCATTGAGTGAATTTGCCTCTTTTCTCAATGTTATTATCTTTCAAAATTCATTCTAGTGCATTGTGCTTATAGAAAGGAAAATCAAATAATCTCTCTTGCGCTTAATAGTGAATGGAATAGAACTTTTCGTTATTTGTATTATTGAAAAGAAAAAGTTTTGTTTATTTGCCATTAGCTGCATTAGGGTGTTTGGTTGATTGTGTTCATTTTGTTTGATTGAAATTATTAACCTTCTCGTAGTTAGTATTCATTGAACGAAATGGCTTTCTTTGGCATGTAGCTTGCATCTAGGAAATTGTGAAAGATCACATACGGTAGGACTTGAAATTGAAACTTAACTAAAGATAAACCATAAAATAAGCCGAATCAACTTAAAAACACATTGGAACATAACACAAACATTCTAGAGGTCTAGGCTAGAGACGTGCTCCGGCGTCATTAAACCTAGTCACCTTTGTTCTCACATTAAGGTTGGGTGATTCCTCCTGGTGTGGTTCGATTGTGGTCTAGTACAGAATTGGGCTCCCACGTACCATCGCGTATATATGGGGAGACTCCACTAGGTTTGCATCCTTGATCCATAGGAAGCCGTGTCTGCCGCCTTACAAGCCGTAACACACCGAACACAGCATTCGGGAAGATTGACTGCAGTACGGAAAGTCCTTGGTTTTCGTACGATTGCCAAGGTGTATAAGAAGTTTTACGGATTGTCTTGTAAACCCCTTGCCTATTTTCTCCAGAGCAGTCACATTTTGATCCTTTTCGAACTCTGTAAAATAAAAGGCTCTATAGAGCATTTGTCACTTCGGGCTCTTAAAACATTTGAAGGCGACTAGAGTCACCTTTTGTCCTTTTCTCGACTCTTAAAACATGAAAAGGTCAGTTGTGTCCTAATGTCATAAAAATTTATTCGGCCACGATAACATTTACCTTGGTAGATCTTGTTTGCGTTTAGTTTTGAGTAGGGTCTCTTATCGTTAGTTTGCTTAGGGTCTTTGTTTGATCATCCTGGCGGATCCATCGACTCTGTCTCCTGTCCCAAGTGTCTCCATCTTCTGTTGCCCCTGAGACACCGGTTTGTGACGCTCTTCCTATTGTTCCGAGTATCCAACCGTTGAACTCTCGAGCTCCAGAGGACGAGCTTTACGACTTGTTTTGGAACTCTGTTTGGGAACCCTCTAAAGAGGACTTTCCCACCACTTTTGTCGGTGTTGCATCTTCGATGGCTTCTTCCGATATGGAGGATACATCTCTTGTGTCGAGTGGGACGCCCGTTATGTCGAGCATTGATACTCCCATTTTGGCTACATCCCTAATCATCTCTACGCCCTACACCGTTACACCTCTCGGTATCACAGTGCCGACCTGTTATAGATCGCTGAGGGATGCTATGAACTCTGCGGCTTCCTCTTCTATGTGGGATCAAAAAATCGTCCCTACCACCGGACCGTTTGTTTCCCAAGTTCACCATACTGCTGTTACAGCAGTCCCAACCAATCCGACCGTCTGTGTCGCGTCATCAACTCCAGTTGTTAGTGCCGTTACAGTGTCTTCTGTTGTCACTTCTGCTGCAGGCCCATCTCGAGGTCCAGTACAAAGTGGTAAATTGACACATACTGCTAGAGTTGTCCACCCCGAAAGTGGTGCCCCTCCTCCTTCCGATCATATGATGGCAGAGGAGGCATATTCTCAGTACTTGCATAATGTCCAGAACCCAGGTGGCCAAGGCCCCTATTATGATCCTGAGAATCATTATTTGTATACCTCCCTGCTTGAAGAGCCTTATGTTGAGGCTTCCGTTCCATTGAGCGTGGCTTGTGGCACTACCGGATATGGCGGTGGCTAGTACCATCAGGGTCAAGGACAGCCATCTCAAGGACCACCCTACCAGGGTCAACAGCCTTACTCGCAGCCTAATCATGGGCAGCAGTATTACGACCAGAATTACCCAGGTCAACAAGGAGGCCCGCAAGGACAACCCTATCAGGGACAACCTTTAGCCTCTAGTGGTCCCTCTTTCACGTATCTTGGGCAACCTTCTGGAAACCCGGGACAACCCCATGCTCAGCAAGGACAACCCGGGACCCAACAGGGCTACCCTTCGGGGCAACCCTATGGGAACCAGGGACAACCTTACGGTCAGCAAGGTCAACCCGGAAACCAGCAAGGCCACCCTTCTGGGCAAGGGGGCCAGCCTTACGCACAGCAAGGCCAGCCTACCGCTCAGCAACCATCTGGCCTACAAGGACAATCTTCGGTTGCGCAAGGGCAGCCCCTCGCTCAGCAAGCTCAACCTTCTGGGCGAACAGGGCCGTCTCAGATCCGACCAGGACAACCTTCCGGCCAGATGGCCCAACATTCAGGCGGGTACCAACCCCGACCTCCTTATTCAGGTGGGAACCAATCCCAGCCTCCTTATTCAGGTGGGTACCAATCCCAGCCTCCTTATTCAGGTGGGTATCAATCCCAACCTCCTTATTCAGGTGGGTATCAATCCCAGCCTCCTTATTCAGGTGGGTATCAATCCTAGCCTCCTTATTCAGGTGGGTACCAATCCCAGCCTCCTTATTTGGGTGGGTACCAATCCCAACCCCCGTATTCAGGTGGGTATCAATCCCAATCTGCTCATCAAATGCCGCGTGGTTCCCAGGCTCAGTATGGATACCAGCAACCCCAGGGGCAAAATCAATATACCCCGTATCAAAATTACCAGCAGCCGCAGGGCAACCCTTATCAAAATTATCAACAACCTGCTGGCCAGTATGGTAACCAATGGGGCGCTAGGGGGCATAACTAGTATCAACAACCCGGTTCTGGAAACAACCGTTACGGACAAAATCCTTCTGGACAAGGCCCTTTTGGACCTGGTCCATCGGGACAAGGCCAGTGGGGGCAAACAGGAACTGGATGGAATTCTGGCTCTACCTCATATCCAGGACAAATGTCCTTTAACCCACAGCTACCATTTCTAGCGACGTTGGAACTGCCCGATGTGTCGAAGTTAACAAATGATCCCATTTTACATAATCCACAATGACCACAAGTTCCAACTAAGATACCTAGTGACTATCCCAAATTCGACGGAAAAGCCGGAGAGGACCCTCAAGCTCATGTGATGATGTATCACTTATGGTGTTCGTCCAATTCATGGCTCGATGACTCGATTCAGCTTCGCCTCTTTCAGAGGAATCTCACTGGTTCGGCCGCTAAATGGTATATTGAATTGACTCGCGTGTCATTTCAAGATTTCAATTCGTTGGCCATGGCATTCTTTACTCACTTTCAGTTACCCATTCGGTACGAGACAGGGACTCACCTCTTTACGTCTCTTAAGCAGGACATGGCTACGCATATCTCCGATCATATACATGAATGGAGAAGGCATCGCAAGTTGATCAAGTTTTGGATTCCTGATCAACTCCTCACCGATTGGTTCACGACTTCCTTTGTCCCTAAGATTGCACGGGACATTGCTATGGGAGCCTGTGTAACTGAAGAGCAAGCGATCGCGTGCGCTCCGTACTTAGACTTAGTTTACTCTCAGTCTGGTACCTTCTATGAGTATTTGCCGGATGCCCCAAGGCCCGGTACATCCAAGGCTCCGCCCAAGCCATCTGTCAATGGAGTCATTGGCTCTGTGAACCCGGCCTCTAAAAAATCATCGTCGAACCCTGGGAAGCAAAAGTCAAGTGAATCCAACGAAAACACTTCTCAGGGCGGTTTAAATTCTGGTAACACTTCCGAGGTCAACATCGTCCAGTCCACCATGGCAGGCAAGGCCCTGAAAGGAAAGAAAAAGGGGAAAGGGAAAAATAAATCCGAGCAACCTAAACAGGAATCCTCTAAACCTCCAGCCGAGGAAGGAGCTAAGCGCAAACCCAAGTATCCTTGCCTCATTTGTGAGGAGGATCACTATACCAAGGACTGCCCCAGACGGTCCGAAGTTAGTCGTTTGTTAAAGGGTGCTCCTGGGGTTCCCGCGGTTCTTAAAGAGCCTTTTCCCTCTCAACAAACTCAAATGGTGGCTGATCCGTCTTCTTCTCCCTTCGGTTCCCAGGTCTTCATGGCTGGATCTATTCCTGTTCATGTAACGACTCGAGCGAAGGAGTATCCGTCGTCCACCGGGAAGGAGCCAGAGGTTCCCTCAAGTGCTCCTTCGTCCAGCTCTGGTCCCCTCCATATC
>APFE030952695.1:20728-39049 GCA_000404065.3 Pinus taeda | reverse complement strand
GGGGGGGGGGGGGTGAATCAGTATTATCAAGTCAAATATTATTTTTCAAAAACAAATGATATACACTACTTCAGTTAATTAAACCCGCGTATATACGCAACTATTCAGAAGGAGACCCGCGTATACAAAGAAAACTTTTAATTTACTTTATCTTTCTGATGATGATTGTTAATCTGTGTTTCAGAATCAAATAAAACCAGAAACAATAAAACAGAGCAGAAATACAATCACACACAAGAACACAAAATATAAGGTGGAAACCCAATGTGGGTGAAAACCACCTGCTGCAATTCGTCTCTATCTTCTTTTAAATTAGAAACTTCTTTTACAATGTACTGGTGCAGTCCTTTACCAGTACCCAGGCTGCAACCTGCAGAGAGCTACAACCCTCTCTCGTTCTCCAGCTTCTCCTGGAAGGGAGCTACAACCCCCTTTATCTCTTGCACTATCCAAGATACTAGTACGTAGGTGTTGGCCTACAGAAGGCTACAACCTTCTCTTTCTTCCAGGGACCACGTTTCATAAATTTTCAGACTGGATCCATGAACATCAATCAGTCATCAAGAATCAACCAATCTCCTTTTCACCAATTAGATCTGAATCAAGTACATACTTCTCTAACAGCTGTACCCAAAACACAGTACCAAAAACTATACACCAAAATCTGGACCCATAACACAGCAACAATAAACAGAAGCAGCTAGATCACAACTCAAAATATATACGCTATTTCAATAACCTGCAACATGCGTGCATACGCTTCTGTGTTTGGAACAACCTGCGTATACGCTGTTTTCATTCACTAAACCAGTGTGTGCGCCTTCGCTTCACTGAACCTGCGTACAGATCTATAAAGGATAATTCGCTCTTTCAGATATTCAAACACTAATTAACCCAGATTATCGACGTTATAGATCAAGCAAGCGCCACATATAACATACCAAAATCATACAAAGATACTATCATTCAGACTTAAAATTTATGACCCATCAATAGAACTTATCCTTCTCTTTGCGCTAAGGTTCCTCCTTTATTCAGATCCAGATCTACACCATAACCCAATTACCAGTATTCCAGATCTAGCACTTTATCAGATATTCATTAATAATTCAGATGATCCTTTGCCACATGATCTCCTTCCTCTTTTATAGTCTTAGGCCTTCCGTAATACCACGGTCCAAAACCATAATAAACCAATACCATGGACCCAATACTTGGGATCAACACTTCTGGCGAGGTACCATGGTCCAAAACCATAGGTTCAAATACCAAGGACTAACTACCACGGACCAAAGGTAAGTTCTCCAACATATACACGCTTTTCTTTACGTGAAAGTGTGTGTATATGCATATGTGCCTTTGTAACGTCTAACCCGCGTGTATACTCGTCTTCGTCTAGATGAACCTGCGTATATGTCTTTTCCTTCATTTTGAAAACCTGAACTAAGATCTGTTACCAAAGAGAGTTGCCTTCAAGGACAACACCTGTGCCATGGCTCCAAACCTGTGCCATAATGCCAACAGAGATTGCACTACCTCTGAAAATATGCTACTGCATTATTATGAACCTGTTGATAAACTACTAAATCAAAAATGTGAATGCTATATTTTTCTCCTGAGGACTTGACAGAAATATAATGCTCCTCCTTGGTAGAAAACACTTACAGTTCTTTGTCAGCAAAACATCCAATCTACTGATCTGCTTCCTCAGTGACATTCTCATCAACAAAGCTCTTTGGAAAAGGAGGTATAACAACCTACTGATCTTCAAGACCCTTTTGTTCTCTTCTATGATTTTATGAACCTTGAGCTTTCCTTAAATTTGGGTTCCACACTTGAGTTTTATTTTCACTCATGAGAGGATTCAGCTTGTCAACCAAAATTCTCCATTGTTTTCAACATCACTTAAAATTTTACATCCAATGAGAAAGATGTTTCCTCCTTGAATACCACTCTTTTCTTAGTCTTCATCTTTGCTTTCTTAGCCAACAAATTTGCTTCTACTCCAATAGAATTTCTCTACATTTCTTTCAAGGTGGCAAGATTCCTCTCTCAGAGTTGATAGGCTAATTCGACATCAAAGTTATCGAAATAGTGAAACAAAGCTAATCCAAGGGGGATTTATCTCAACTGCGATTGAAATGTAAACTCTATTGAATCTTGTTGTGAATTATTGAACTAACTCCCCTGGGTTCCATTTTAGACCTTCGTATTCAGTTAATATCTTCAGGAGATTTTTCTTCACTTACCACCTGGTGAGAAATTGTTGTTTAAACTATTGAAAATTAGCAATGCTTGCTATTGGTAAAGATCTAAATCATATATTTACCTCCCTTGATAGGCTTTGTGAAAAAATCCTAAGCTTCACATCTTCAGGATCTACTTCTTCTAGATCCATGAAGTCATAAAACTTGTCTATCTGCTCCTGAGTTGTGAAGGGTCCCATACCATCGAATTGAAGTAGGTGTTGTCCATAGTTCAAAGGAAAATCATGTAGCGAGGCTTAGAGATTAAGAGGTGTGTATCTAGCATCCATAGTTTTGTGAGATGAGGTTAAACTGACAATAAGAATTTGAAAAGTAGATGTCAAGGGAAATGAGGTTGTTGTAGTAGTAGTTCATGAAATGAGAGTACAGAATCCCACAAAAAACAAAGGACTGGTTGAAGCAGAAAATGATGGAATAAAAAATGGAAAAGTTGGAGATTTGGATGTAGCTACCTGAAGCTCATGGAATTTCCAGTTTTTGAAAATGAGACCAAATCTCTTGGTCTTGTGGTAGTAAATCTAATTCTTGGATGGCAGAAACAAGAACAAAGGTATTTCGATTGGCTTGATCAAAGATAGTCTCTGTTATCACCCCAAGAAAATATCCTAGGTTGTATCTCAGAGATGCTCGGGAACATTACAAATTCAACAAAATGTTGGAAATGGATGAATGGAAGGAATGATGCTTGTTCAAGCCAGATAACCACTTCTACTATGCTTAACTCCAGACATGGGTGAACACCCCCAGACTACAAGGCTTTAGACCACCAATTACTCACAGTTTGAGGATTGGGTGAACATGGAGAATACTGATCACACCAGCAGATGTACAAGACCATGTGATGGCCAGCTGCAACCAGTAAAGAGGTCTGCAAATCTATTTCTCAATACACAGACAGGATGACAGCTCTCTGGCATTAAGATAACAGAAACCTGCATAACATATTCAATGATACATACTAGATTCCAACACAGAGGTGGGATGACAACCCCTCTAATGCTAAATATCAAGAGCACATGAACAAATGCATAACAGGCACAACCTAGAACAAAGAAGAAGTGGAAAGTGAGCAATTAATAGCAAAAGAATCTTGTATTAGCTAAAAATGAAGACCAGACGCTGCAAGTATCAAAGTAGTTATAGTCTCCAGAAGTTGAACCTTACATCAAAACCAGAACCATCAACCCTGATCACATCTGTGTTCTGGGTATATATAGAGTTTGTTTACAAAAATGATCTATTTTTCTATGCGTGGAGGGGTCATAATTGACCACCAACCTCATTAACTATCTAAAACGGGCCTCTGCTATGATATGCTACTTTAATGAAAGAATTTGATCTTCTTTGATATTTTGTTGTCCTTCTTGAGCAGGTGGAGTGGTGTATGAAAGAATGCTCCATAACTGATAAATGCTCTGATATGCTCGAGGCATGTCCTTCTCGTCCTTTGGCCATACTGCTCTTGAATGCAGTGGTTGAAGATTTAATACAAACAATACGGGACTGGTTGCACTTGTCCTTAAGATGCACAGAGAAATTAAGGAGTGTGGTCTTCTTGGTGGGTAGACGAACTGAATGGAGGAACATGGATGACCATCGGATTGCACGGATCAATGGTGGAGATCTCTTGGCAGAAGACATCGGGAAGAAGTGGGAACAGACGAATGTGAGCCGTTGGATCTCGGGCAGACAGATTTGACAACCATCGGGGAAATAAAATGCACGGGAGATAACGAGCGAGGGGAACGTGTGAAAGGGCGGTAAGTGGTATTCTCCGCACTGATTTTCGGAGGTGGGTGGTAAACGTACACGGGCTCGCGATCACACCATCGAGTGACACGTGGCAGATGGGACATGATGAAAACCGTGTTCCCTGCATGTTAATCTGCGGGCAGTTCGCAGGATCGGGAGGAGCAACTGCCGTCTGATCGCGAGGAAAGATGATCGGACAGTGGGGAATGGTTGCGCAAGTTTTTGCGATGGGTGCCGTTAGATCAAGGTAGCAAAGATCAGAGGCTGGGTTATAGGGTGGCTTTATTAAGGCGAGTGGGCGTGGATTAAGCACCCGGGGCTTAAGGAAAAAGGGGCTAATGCAGGGTTACAAAAACAAGATGGAGATCGTAGGAGCATGAGAATATAGGCAGAGTGAAGGGGAAAATAGAGGCAGTGGGGTGAAAGGGAGTAAGCGAGGTGAAGGAGAAGGAAGATGATAATCAGTGCAGACCTCTCCTGAGCCAGAAAACAAGGACCGAACTCACTTTTGCTCCTCGAAGATCATCAACTTGTAGCAAAGCTAATAGTCTCTAAAAGATTGCTTTCAGACTTAGATCTGAATATTTTTTTTCCAAATTTTATATCAAATTGTAAATCATCAACAACTTCAACCTTTTTAGGTAATGAATAAGACCTTTCTAAGTGATCCGTACTTGATTTCCTTGGAGTTTTTCTTCTGAACAATTTTTCCGCTCTTGAAAAAATTTGTGGTGTATTTGGATCAGCGTTCCTATGAGTATGAACCCCTCTATGAACCATAACTTTTTCAATAGGATCACCTTAAATTTTCAAAGTGGAGTCGCCAAAGAAAAAATATTGCAGCCAAAACTAATGTCCAAATCTCTATTTTCCCTCAAAGATATGATCTTAAACAATTAAGTTGTCCGGGAAGAATATATCTTTCGTTCCTCGACAACGTCACCAAAATGTTATCACTTAGAGAAAACCCTGGCTACAAAAAAACTCTAAGGTAACCTCTAACCAATATTTTGGATTGAAAGCGAACCCTTTCAGTCCGAAGGGGGATTCCTTCTATAACTCAGTCAAAATGATTGGTTATGTTTTCAACACATTGACTAGATCTAATTGGATTTGAGAAACATTGGTATGGAAAAGGACAAAAAAAACATTGGGCATGGAGTTTGTTTCACAACACGTTACTTCTTATAGGCTATATGAATAGAATACAAAGGCAAGGTAGTAACAACTTTCTTGGACAATTTATCATTTAGCTGTGATAGAAGAAATTAAGGATAAATACAAAAAAACAGAGAAATTAATGAATTTTGTTTAATATTTCTAAGTGGAAAACAAATAGCAGTTTGGCATTACCAAAAATGAGCTAATAAATAGAGTTCAACTTTAATAACTTAATTTCCAAAATGTAGAAGACATAAAGAAAAAGAATATGAAACAAAGGAGATGACAATTACTAGAGGATAGACCGAGAAACCATCAAACAAGAATCTCTGAATTTATGAGCAAATAACATCGGTTATAGTAGCTTATATTAATGTCAAACTATATACAAAATATATCAAAGTCCTGTCAAAAAATTCCAACCCTTTCTTATTCTTCATAAATTATCTTTATAGGAAAGGTTGCAACTTACAACATGTTTCTAGCATATCTTAATTACAAAATCTAAAAATAACAATGTACTTGATAAAATACATGCAATGGATATTCTTCCAAACCTATTTGTATCTAGATATAACAATGTGCTACAAATGCGGCTGGAAAATAGGTTCAAAAATAGTGACTGATCTTCTGCCTTCTTTTATGGAATTCGAGCTCTATCACTCCTTAAAAATCATTCTCTGTTGAATGGTTCCTCCTTTCGGGGTTTCAATTTTGATAGTGCTAATAGTCTCGTTACTATCTTTTTCAAACAAAAAAAATACCAATTTTTTTGACAGGTCGACTTTGAATGCTTTTATCTATATGCTTGTCAAAAACGCACTAAGAATGAAACTTTTAGCACCCTTTTAATTCTATTGGTGAAAAACACTGATAAGCAGGTTGTCGGTCTATAGATCAAAATTTTATTTCGATAGTGAGAGATGAAAATTGAAGAAAAAACATCAACTTAGCTCATGGTTCTATCTACCTATAACAAAATATCCACATTGGCCATCCTCTGTCTTTTACTCCTCTAGGTCTCCATAGTAGCTCCCTTCTTTGAATCTTTCACTTTCTTTGGCCTTTTTGAGCTAGTAGCCTTCTCATTGTTTATGATAATGTCCTTCATAGGATATTATCCAGATCTATGACCTCCTTGGCTATTTTAGGGTTCTACTTTAATTTTATGTTTAATCTTAGTTTGTTCCAGGGCTTGGTGTGAGGTTTTTTTCCACCTTTAAATATTTCAGCTAAGGTGGGCTCCTTCTCAAATGAGGTATGTCTAGATTTAGGCTCAATTATTTAATCCTTAAATTTCTTAGGTAGTTGACTGTCTGTTGGGAGGTTTTCAGTAGGAGGAGGGGTCTACTTCTTTTTCTTGAGCCTATCACTTTTGCTGGTGTAAACCCTCGGTAATTGAGGAACCATAGGAGGGGTTGTTTCAATTCTTTTCTGACTCCTCTTTACAGAGGAGGTCCTATGATAGGAAGTTTCTGCTTCAAGGTTTTATGTTTGGATAGATTCCTTCTTACTGCCCTTTTTTCTACCTCTCTTTGATTTTTCAGGTTGAGGTTGAAACCCTCCCCAAAACAAAAAGTGCTCCCAGGTTCTCCCAATCCTTCTTAATTGAATTTCAATTAATAATTTTATCAGGATCTTGTGGTATATGAAATGAGATGATGCATCCATCCTAGCTTAGACTCTAGCAGACATGTGTTTTAAACTTTCAAGTAGAAAATGAGGGGTGTTAATTCTTAACTAACATACAATATGATTCAAGAATCTAAAGTGGTAGAGGTTGACCCAGTTGTAGCATCCCTTATAGGTGAAATAGGACTAGGTGCTTCGAAGAAAAAACTTTCATTCATCTTTTAACCACAATATTTGCATCCCTGCTCCCCAGTTAGCTTCTTTAAATTCTTCTTTGAAAAAGAAAGGTACATTGACTCCAACTAAGACATGGCTTCTAAAGGCTTTCTCCCCGTCTATAGGTAGACCTGTAACCTCAACAATAAATTCCTTTGTTACTTGAAAGGTAATTCCTCCCATGACCACCTATTGGTCGTCAAATCCTTTAGCAAATTCTTTGGAAAAATCATCATGGAAATTGTTACACCGCTTGAAAAATTCTAGCCATCCTATTGCCTTAAACCATTGTTGCATCTTCGGATATATCTCAAGCAAATCAGTAGTCTTGGGTTCACTCTTGTTCAGTTTCTTACTTCTTCCCATATTTTCCACTACTAAACGAGAACACAAGATTTGAGCTTGCGATTCAATCACTTTATCTTCGGGGAAGGCTAACAACTTATACTCATGAGGCATAAGGAATAAAATCGATTAAGAGGTGGGTTAACGAATGTTACCGAATTGGGTAAAAAATCACAGTACGTGGAAGAGTACGTTATAAAAATGAACTGACATAAAATATGCAAAAAATATCACTAGTAATTATGAATCTTACACATATTATCTCTCGACGGTGATAACCATCAATAGATCATGTGATCTCACTCAATCGAATCATAAACGCATGTTTGCTAAATGATTGCTCTATTTTTGACATGGATGTTGTCAACGTAATACAAAACAAATTTTGAATTTTAATAATTTGGTGTTGATAGCCTGCATTAGGGGAATTTTGAGGTCTAAAATGGGCCTCTTGAGGAAATTATAAAATAATAGTGGAAATAATAAAATAAGATTAGATTACATCATCAAATTTTAGAAGGAAAAAAGAAAAAAACTACTTTTTCAACTCATGTTTTCAACTTATCTCCCTATGGGTTTACTCAAATTTTGAGCGGGAACACACATTGGATGAAAAATTGATTTCTCATCCAAGGAGTACCCATGTTGCATACTTTTGATGGACCCTCCTACATGAAAAATTAGAAATACATGAAAAATGTGATTGCAATCACATGTTCTCATGTATTTCTCATTTTTCATGTAGCAGGGTCCATCGAAAGTATGCAACATGGGCACTCCTTGGATGAGGAATGAAATTTTACATCCAATGACTGCTCCTGCTTGAAGTTTGAGTAAAAACTTAGGGAGATAAGTTGAAAAAGTAGTTTTGTTATTTTATTATTTTTTAATCTTTTTACTTTTTTACCCCAAAAATGGTGAATCATCCCCCATGGTTGACATCATCATCTTGAATCCTATTGGTTCTTATAAAGTTTAGTTTGGTTGTCCATTTTTCTTAGGAGGTCCATTTTAGACCTCAAAAGTTCTTTAATGATTGTCAGCACAATTTCCTGCTTCTATTTTAAAATTCACGACAACATTGATAGAACCATTGTCAACACATTTTTTAAAATTTCAAAACAACAATAACGTTGTTATTCCCATTATCATCACTTTTCCCTATTTATTACAAATTTATCGCTGACAGTTCTGTTGTCAACGTTTTTTGCAAAAAATAAATTTAAAGAGTAAAAAATGTGATAACATGTCTCAAGAAAGCCTTCCTTTTGCTGAATATCACATCGTAGCCACGATTTTCCAACACCACAACGGAAAGTAGATTCTTCTTTAGACTGGAACATACATCACATCCTTGAGCCTAAGAGGGGGGCCATACTCCCTTTAAAAAGTAACTGTACCAATGTTGGTCACACTATACCTTCCATCATCTCCCATATCAATATGCATATGGAGATCATTCTCCTCCAAGTCACTGAAAAATTCTTTCTTTCCCATCATGTGGGATGAGGCACCACTGCCAAGGTACCACACACTACCCATCACTATGATTTCCATGCATGCAATGAGGGTAAAATCCAGTTCAAATTACGAAGCCAAGGCTTCACCTGCTTCTCCTCCTGCAGTCTTCTTGCTTGCTTTCTTGTGTGGACATTTCATGGCATAATGTCCCAGTTCATGATAGTGAAAGAAATTTATTTTGGACAAGTACTTCTTCTTTCCCCCTTGACTAGATTCTACTTTGGATTGGGATTTCTTCCCTTTCCCTTTCTTTTCCTTTCTAGCCAAGGCACAATTCTCCTCATCCTCGACCTTGGATAAGGTCTCGTCTTTGTTGCTCTGATTTATTTCTTCTTGCACTAGATTAGGCCATAACCAATCCCAACTTGGTAGTTTATCTCTACCATTTACAGAATCTTGATAACTATGCCAACTCTTGGACAGGCCCAAGAGGGTTAGAGCTACTAGATCTTCTTTAGGGACAATAATATTGACCCGGCCAAGTTCATCATGACACTGTGTAAACCTGCTCAGGTACTGCAAAATTATTTCATTCTTTTGCATATTAATACTTCGAAGTGTGTCCTTGAGTGCTAACTTCTTGTGGTCACTATTGTTCTCAAACAACTCGGTCAATATTTTCCACATTGCGAACAACGTTTCTTTCCAATGGATATTTGAGACAATATGATCCTGAACTCCCTCCAATATGATCCTCCTCACTTTAGCCACATCCTCCTTCGACTGAGCAAGATCTTAGGCATAAGATCTTGTCTTGATGTACTCTAGCAGCCCATTATCATCCTATACTGCCTCCATACAAATCTTCCATGCCATAAAATTTGCAGTCCCTTCCAAAGAATACTCGAGCTTGATTCCATTGAAAGCCATCTTCTCAGTCCTGGAGAGAACCTGTAACACTGATCTTCAAATTCAAAACTCCTGCAATGACAACTTCAAATTCTCTTCTCTACTGTGAGTCTAGCTTTGACACCATATATAATTTAGTGTGTAGATTCTAAACTGCTCATGAAATTTACTAAATCACAAGACTAGAAGCTACTCTACTCATTTGAGGTAGAAAATTCACGATTGAGAACACAAATAATTAACATGCATCAATATTTAACACACATACATATAAATTTATCTAGGGGAAAGAAACTACTCAAAAGCCCTTAATTCTATATTGAATTAATCAAAGAATCTGGATGAATACAATATGATATGCTCAAGGTTGAGCTCAACTTGCACTTGTATCTTCTATCCTCTTCTTGACTGGATGAACTTGGCCAATACTTAGCAAAATTTCCAAGCCTCCAAGCCCCTATTTCATTTCATTTATCCCTTGGGAATTAGGCCCCTTTTAATTAGGAAATTCATCAATTTGGATTGCACAATTCCTATAAGTCCTTCTCTGACTGCATGCATGACTTGCACAACTTGGAATAGTTTACAATTGATAGTACACTGCCCTTGAAACCCAATCTCAACTGGTTAACTCGAATTCTTTGGATGCATGAGTTAATTTAGGATGATTGATCAGTAACTAGATGATTACTCAATGTGAAAAAAGTTATACACCCTTGTCACTCAATGTGAAAAAAGTTACACACCCTTGACTAAATCTCGACTAGGTCTACTAATAGTGAGAACTAGTTACACTAACAATAACTCAAATTAACTGAAATAAATTGCTACAAATTAGAAATCAATAATGTAAAAATGAACTCTAGTGTCTCCAACTTGAATTTACTAAGTTAAATGAGTGACAAGAGGCATGTCACCTTGTTTAAATACCTCCAAGTATTCTACTGAAATTGAAATTGAAATTTCTCCTAATTTAATCAAGGAAAAATTAAATTAGGAATTTCTTGCTGCATTTTCAACACTTAATTTACTGACAGGTTCCTTTTCAAGTTATTTTTGGTCCTTCTATCATTGCTCTAGGTGGAGCTCCCAACATGTGGTTCTCTAATGTCCATTCTTGTTACAAAGGATGAAAAAATTATTCTTCCTCCAGACTTGCTTAACCTTCTTCCTTCCTTGATGTGGAGAAGGCCTTTCACGTATTGTCCTCTTTCTTGCTACCATTCTTTTCCAACACTCGAAAACAACATGGTTATACAAGCCACAAAAACTACATGGTTTTCTATGTCACAAGTTTTGTTCAATATTACCAATTTTCTTGTAATTAAAATGAGCTTAGAATATTGAATCTTTTTATACCTTGCTCTAACCTTCTCTTTGGCATTCTCACTTCAATTGGGAAATGACCTGCAATCATGATCACTAGAGGATTGTGACATACTCTCTATCCTTCATTGTCTCATACTTGTCGCCTGCATATTCTCTTGTCTCTTCCTTTCTAACATAGCCTAATCCTGCACGTCGTGGTAAATCCACCACTTGGACAGGCTTCACAATGCCTTTCGCATTATCTCCTATGCCCTTACCTTCATATCTCATCTTCTTAATTATTATTGAACCAATGCATGTAGTGTGTTTTTCAAAAGCACCCAAATAATCATAATGTGAAAATGAAAATAAAGAAATATTAAAATTGTTTACCTCAGTTGTTGATTCTAAAGTAGGTGATGATAGCTTTACTAACCCTTTGTTGCACTTCAACTTTTCCAAGGCCTCTTCCATGGCTCGTAATTGAAGATGCAATCTCTGTTTCTCCTCTTTGGCTTCTTGTAGAAGTCTCCTCAATTCAACACTCTCTTCTTGAATACTTTCATTGATATCTTCATTTCAATGATGAGAAGAAGATGAAGAAGAATTATATTCACTCGAATTTGGAGATGGAGCATCATTCTCTATCCTCTTTTTCTCCTATTCCTCTTTTTCCATTTTCTCCTCATAATCTACATAAATTATATCTACCATGATTTCCATCCTGTAGAAGACCTCGTAGAGATATTTGATATTTGTGATCCTCCATTTTATTTTCTTATTGCAAATTCAATCTCTGGTTATCGTTCATACTCGCAATTTGCATCAACTAGAAGACTTCTCTGATACCAAATTTGATACAGATTCTCTCAGCTACCATAATTAGCCAAGATCTTTTACTTTTGTGACGTTAGTAGAATTTCATATGAAAGAGTATGAAAAACCACATGTGCATAATTTAAAGAAGAGGAAACATAAAGGAAACCATCAAATCAAACAACAAACACAATTTGATAACGGAGTTCACTTAGTGTGGGTTACGTCTCCAGACCTAGTGTTAAGAGTGGGGAGTCGCTTCATTAAATGCTGCAAGATGATGATGAGTACATGATGTATTCTTTGTCAATACAAGGAAGAAATCCATTAACTAGAGTGGCATGTCTCTCTACGAGATGCTCTTCAATAAGAACTCTTACCCATAAAATCTCTCTTTTAGGATGACAAAATAACAAACTCTCACATGAAATGCCATACAAGGATCCTCCATTTAAAATGACAAACAAGGATCTCAAAATTAAGTCATCATCTCAACAAAAATTAAAAGAAGACATGGCATCAATGCATCTTATACCTCCACTTCTAGAGATGGCCTGAAAATGCACACCTCTGTTGAAGAAATGGACTATGTGGTTAAATTCCTAGTGAAAATTTGAGAAATCTGACTATAAACTTGACCCCTTTCAGACTCGGTCAAATTTGGGCTCCCTAAGAATCTCAAAGATTCTCTTTTGCAGACTAACTGAAATTAGACTACTCAGATGAAGAAACTGATCTCACCATCATGTTCCTTGCAAAGAAATAAGAAAAATGAGTATAAAGTCGACATAATTCTGACACCGTAAAAAATTTCCCTCCAAGGAATTGTAGAAATTTCATGAATAATATGACACATATTCACAGAGATTATCCTGATAATACACTATTTGTGGAATCATGCATAATACATAACCTCCTCTACGTTGATCATCAATTTAGCAGTATTCAGAAACATACACATCCGCACATTGAAGCATCAATCACACATATCAACACAGTATTTCACTAGGGAAAGCATCTCACTAAAAACCCAAAACTATCTGTATATTATATAGATTGAGAACATGTAAAAATACACAGTACAATACTCCTCACAAGTACTCAGTACTATCTCCACCTGTTACACACAAACTAGATCAGATCTGAATCAATCGCTGGCTCAAATCTTCTCCGCTGCTTGACTGCCTCCACTGCGCAATTCTGCATGAGAATGGATGAGAATGATCCAAATTCGTATTTCCCTTGGATATACCACGCAATCCTCATTGGCAATACTAAATCCATTGATTGTGCAAATCTCATGCACAACTATAGTCACAACTGACAGCTGTCTTACCCTTTCACTCACCTCTAACACTTGTCTCCACTGAACTGTCCATGCATTGAGTTAACTGATGTATTCTTCAGTTACTTTATGAGTTAATAATTAGTGAATTAATTAATAACTAATTCACACCACTCAACATTAGTCTATTTTCCAGTTAGACTAACTACAACTAGTTCAACTAAGTCAAACTGAACACAACTCTATCAACTCCTGATCCAACTCCACAGAACTCAATCACTGAAGTCCTAACTGAAGTTCTCCATGCAATAGCTGAAGTAACCCATAAGAAACACGTATTTCCTTCTGGAAGCTGCATGTGCCACATCTGTACCTTGAACTGAGGTGCTCCAAGAGGATAAGATAATGTTTATAGTCCAAATATTATTAAGAGCTAATAATATTTGACTGTTCTATTTTTAGCCTGGCAGTCTAAAAATAGACTCCGCCCATATGTCTAAAAATAGAAGTCCATCTATTTTTACCAAACTTGAGCAATTGTTGGGGGCGTTAATATGCCATGATTATTGTCACTTGTGAACGTTTATTCCACCCATTTCCACCATTCTTCATCATGTCATTTATTATAATTTATCATTTAAATCCATTTTATAAATGATTTATGCTCTCATGGATGAATATTATTTATTCTCCTTTATTCTAATAAATTGATTATTATGCATTATTTTACCAGTGATAGTTCTAATAAGTTGGTTATAACATTATTCACCATTTTTAGCCTCCAAGGTAACTTCCAGATTGAAGATTTGATTTTTAAAAGTGCCAACTCAGAAATTCGCTGGAATAAGGAGTGATAGTTTTGCGGTTGATATTTTGAGAAAATGAAGGCGAATTTGAGAAATCTGGAACATGGGTTTTGTCCAGAATGGGCCCAATTAACTTTTTGTAAGAATGGTTTGCCCAAATTCGGCTTGTACAGAGAGAAACGCAGGGTTCTTTGAGCACGATTTTCTCAGATTTGCTGTTGCGGCCGTCCTCCAAATCTCAGCTGCAAAGCCAAATTCGTCTTGCTTTTGTTGAGAGATGGAAGGAAATATATTTTTTTGTTGATCAAATGGTTAGAATCAATCCAATTTTGTAAAATAAATCATGTTGTACTTATCTTTATTGTAACTTCTCTCTGATCTCTCTATTTAAATGAAACCAGAGATCAGAGATGGGGATGACTTCAGGATGATTTTTGGGGGATGAAAAATGATGAAGAATGATGGTGGATTATTCATGATAGGGTAGGGATTGTTGCATGCTGTAATTCTCAAGCATTTGCTGTTGTAATGATTCCACAATTTGTTGATTAATACATGTTTTGGGAGTTGCTGTTTACTCTTTTCCTTCTGGAGTAACCCAGCAGCGTCCGCTGGCGGCTAAGGGCCCAGCCTCTGGTGGAGTACGCTGCTGCTGCTACTGTATATTATATTATTTCGTTTTATGCATGGTTTGCTTATCCATTTTATTTGGTAATCTGGTATGTTATATTATTTTACATCACAACTCTGTCACGTAATCTCATTTTCTGAGACAGAAATATCATATCGATTTTGCAACGCATTGTTGTTTCTTTAAGTGCTGATATAAATGGTTTTTACAGGATCCCGTTGCTATTCAATTATGGAGTGCCTGTGTTGTAACATTTGACCATTGGTATTATTTTCATCTTAGAAATTATATTTCCTTGCGATTGTTGAATCTATGAATGTTGCTGCTCCATTCTAAAAGACAATCATATTATTTATAACTAAGACTGATAATTGGATTACCATATCAGATTACTATTAAGGTGTGCCGTGTGTATTTATATTTGACTTTCCAGCATTGTTTCATAGTCCATCATTAATCAATGTTGTTCTATTTCCTTGTGTTGTTCGATTTATTCTTAGAGTAAAGATTACTATTAATTTGGCTTTGCTGTTGTTCATTTCCATTAATTAAAGTTTGCTGTTCAGATTCCTCTAATTCTAGTTTGCTGTTCCATTTACGGCCGTTCCATTTTAGACTTGCTGTTCCATTTCCTATTTGTTGTTCTATTTTGCTTTCTGCCGTTCCATTTACTTGCATTTGTTGTTTCGGTGTGAGAGAAGGTCTAAGGCTTAGTGAGCCTCAGCAGTCGCTGCCTAGCTCCCAGACCTATGGTCCATGCTCTAATTTCCTTTCCATTAGTTTCTAGAGGGATGGGTTATCGCTTCCGCACCCTTGACTGATAAGCCGCCTTGTGTGATTTTATCCTTTTGAAGTAATTTAGTCATAGTTTAGCATCCGTCTACCCTTGTATTTTCTGAACGCTATACTGCAAAACATTACTCTTGAGTAAATAACCGCCTCAGATTGAGTACACTCTTGAAATAAAAAGTCGTCCCTGGGTTGACAATTAATGTGAGGTAATTAGGAGTTAAAAAAAAGACACCTTTTTATCGTTCCACACCAATCATCCACAAATAGCATCCTGCAACTCATAGACCATGATCCATATGTCTAAAAATAGACATAGTCTAAAAATAGACTTTGCGCCAAAAATAGCCTGCGGGACCACTTAGTGAAGGCGACTTATTTTCACTAAGCTCCATCATCTTGTTGCATTTTCAACACTCCCTCTCAACAAGATATGGATTATCTGCAACCCCTATCCTGTACTCTAGAATGTTCTGCATGCAACACATCTACCCAATCCACTTGCTCCAACAACACTTGGAACAAAAACACTCCCAACTGACCACTCTATTGGTCTAGGAACATACTCTGATGTTGAAGCTCTACCTGCTGCTGACAAGTGCTCCCTCTTTGACATCTGCGCTACTGCAACATATCCATGCATCTCGCACCATTGCACACCTCTCTGTGCCGCCTAGCAATGTGCAAAACACTTGTGCCTCTCACATTGCTACAGCCTGTTAGCTATACGCTGTCCTGGGATTCCCTGCACTGTTGCTCTCTCTTCCGCTCCATCCGCATCTGTCTCTACCCAATCAGTCAGTTCCTGCTACTCCACATCGGGGCTCTTGTAGCAAGGTCTCATCCAAGAGGTTGGGTACCTCAAGGATCCTGCCCCTCCTCCTTGGGACGATCACTCTATATCGCCCCACCTCCTACCTAGAGGTATGACTGCATGTGATCCCTCAACCCACCTGGCTTGAAGTTTCCGCCTACTGGAGGTCTCTGCATGAGTAGATGTCTCTACTCGATCTCCTCTCAGCTTCGCCAGTTGTGGTTGCTCCATAACCTCCTGAAGCTGCTGCACCAATCATGGCTCCTCCACCATTGTCTGAGACTTCTTCTGGCTCTGCATTTTGAGAGGTA
The DNA here is from genome assembly GCA_000404065.3 of Pinus taeda. NCBI lineage: Eukaryota > Viridiplantae > Streptophyta > Pinopsida > Pinales > Pinaceae > Pinus > Pinus taeda. The sequence continues at coordinate 22,546 of APFE030952695.1, read as the reverse complement.
ATATACCCTCCCTCTCAAACACCAAGTCTCCATCAGTTGCCTTGTTGCTCAAGGCTTTGCACGCATCTTAAACCTCAATAGCATACAGGTTCTTAACCCGTGAACCAATCTGCTTCACCTGTCTAGTGATGATGTGTCTAAGGAAAACCTTTCCCTCTCTGAAGACTACATCATAGCCTCTATCTTCCAGCATCGCGATCGACACCAAGTTTCTCTTCAGTCCTGGTACATACTTGACATTGGTCAAGGTAATTCAAGATCCATGCTCCCTTTGAAAAATAACTGTGCCTACACCTGAGACACTATACTTCTCATCATTACCCAACGCTATGAGTATCTAGAGATCTTTCTCCTCCAAAGTACTGAACAAACTCTTGTCGCCGGTCATGTGGAAAGAAGCTCCACTATCGAGAAACCAACCACTTCCCACCATGGATGAAACCATGCATGTGAAGAGTGTGAAATCCAACTCAAACTGTGAAGCAAGTGCCTCACCTTTAGATCCTTCCCCGGATCCCTTCTTGGATTTCCTCTGTGGGAAATTTGAGGCATAATGGCCCACCTCATGACAACGAAAGCATCGCAGTTTCGATTTGTCAACCTTCTTCCCATCATTGGAAGAACTAGATTAGGAAAGAGAAACCTTCTCCTTCCCCTTCTTCACCTTACTCGATAAGGCACAGTTTTCCTCATCATGCATAGATGAAGAACTGTCTCTGGTGCTCCGCCTAATCTCCTCTTGCACAAGATTCGACCAAAGTCTCTCCCATCCTGGCAATTTCCCCTGACCATTGACAGAGTCCTGATAGGAATGCCAATTCTTCGGAAGACCAAGGAGAGCCAACCTCACTAAGTCCTCATCATCGACAATCACCCCTACACTTCCCAGCTCATCTCGGCATTGGGTGAACTTCATGAGATACTTGGGCATACTATCTCCATTCTCACACTTAATGTTTCTGAGTTTTATCCTTGAGCGCCATTCCACCAGCTCAAAACTCAACCGCTTTTGATCTAAAATTCGTGAGAACAAAGTATTTCTCGTATAGAGATCGACTGTATGGGCATTCACCAGATATCTCACCTTCCAAAAGAAGGATGAATCCAGAAGCTACCTGGCCCGATTACAGACTCTGCTTGAAGAAATAAAATGTGAACACTTTCTGAATAATAGATCTGATGATCAATCCTCGCTTTGATATCCTGTAGAACTTTTTCTACAAATCAACTTGGCTCTGATACCATGTAGGAATTTTGAATAATATGACACATATTCACAAAGATTATCCTGATTATACACTAATTGTGGAATACATGCATAATACATAACCTCCTCTACTTTTATCATCAATTTAGCAGTATTAAGAAACATTCACATGTGCACATTGAAGCATCAATCACACATATCGACACAGTATATACCCAGGGAAAGCATAAAGCTGAAAACCCCCAACTATCTGTATATTATACTGATTGAGAACATGTAGCAATACATAGTACAATACTCCTCACAAGTACTCAGCACTATCTCCACCTGTTACACACAAACTAGCTCAGATTTGAATCAATCACAGGTTCAAATCTCCTTCGTTGCTTGCCTGCCTCCACTGCGCAATCCTGCATGAGAATACTGATGAATAAATGATCCAAATTCGTAATTTCCTTGGATATACCATGCAATACTCATTGGCAATACTAAATCCATTGATTGTGCAAATCCAATGCACAACTATAGTCACAACTGATAGTTGTCTTGCCCTTTCACTCACCTCTAACACTTGTCTCCACTGAACTGTCCATGCACTGAGTTAACTGATG